>JAKWIY010001972.1:0-12884 GCA_027704805.1 Solanum corneliomulleri | reverse complement strand
ATTGTTTTAATCATATTAATACATACACCAAAAACATATATGATGCTAAAATGAGTCACAATATGTCAAGGATGATATATATTAATGTAATGACCTGTTTAGTCGTTTTGAGCAGCAGAGTTTATTTCTGGAAATCACTGTCTGGGTCGACGGATCCCACGACTGACCGTCATGGGTACGACGGACCGTCGAGGGGGTCTCGTTCCAAAACACTTACAATTCTCAAATTTAGGTACTGAAATCGACTCTCTTAACTTCGTGACGGAATGGCAGGACGGACCATCGTTGGCACGACGGACCGTCACAAATCTTTCCAACGAATTAACTCTCTGAACTTTGTGACGGACCTACAGGACGGACTCTCACAGTCATGACGGACCGTCACAGGTTGCGTAACCCAGACTGGGTCGGATTTTTATTTAACAGTTTTAAGGGGCGTTTTGGACTATTCATGCTTGTAATTATAAAGTTAGTGGATTAATGTTAATAATTCAATTACTTGGGGGTTAAAGGAGATAACCTTGAAATAATTAGTGGGTTATTTTATCATCTTTTATACTTAATTATATCACAATTAGATAAAGGAAAAAGGGTTTGAATAGAAAAATAGAAAGAACAAGGAGAGGGAGAAACGAACGAACGAGAGAGAGAGAAGAAGAACGCAGCTTTGGGAAGATAGCTTGTTGATCGCGATTCTTCGGTGGAGGTAGGTTATGGTTTATACTATCTAATAGTAAACTCTTAATAGCGAATGATATGTACTGGGTAGTATAATAAAGTCTTCTATATGCTTAATTGTGTGCTTGCATGATGTGATTATATAATTGCGATGAATTAGCATGATGAGGCTATTGAATCTTAAATCCTAATTTTACTTGTTAATGATGATGCCTTGGTATAAAAGAAGGCTTGATGAACTAAAGTAATGAGAAATAGAGGATCGGGTGTCACATTCCGGCACGAGGATAGTATATGGATCGGAGTGTCACGTTCCGACACCAGGATAGTATATGGATCGGAGTTTCACGTTCCGACACAAGGATAGTATATGGATCGGGTGTCACGTTCTGACACCAGGATAGTATATGGATCAGAGTGTCACGTTCCGACACCAGGATAGTATATGGATCGGAGTGTCACGTTTCGACACCAGGATAGTATATGGATCGGAGTGTAACGTTCCGGCACCGAGATATTATATGGATCGGAGTGTCACGTTCTGGCACCAGGATAGTATATGGATCGGGTGTCAGGTTCCGACACCAGGATAGTATATGGATCGGAGTGTCACGTTCCGACACAAGGATAGTAGTAGTGGAGCGGAGTGTCACGTACCGACACAAGAGGAATAAAGATAATGAATCTCGAATTATGATAATATGCTCAATTTAAAGAACTAATTCCCGAATGAGTATGATAGGGAGGCTAGAGTCTTCATTGATGTGCTTGGTGTTGTGACCAAGGGTTATTGTAATTGTTGTGGTCGCCTGTTAAGAATATTAGTTGATTTTATGTCATTATCTGATATATACTGTTTTCTATTTTGAGTTGGCCGATGATACCTACTCAGTACCTGTGCCTTGTACTGACCCCTACTTGTATTTGTTTTTCTTTGTTAATTTTGGATTGCAGCAAACGTTCCATCGTCTTCAACTCAACCGCAACTCTAGCCAGTCTTCATCACGCCAGATTTCAGGGTGAGCTATTGCTTCTAGCTTGGACTGGATCTTCCTCTTCAGGTCTCGATGCCTTGAAATTCCGGCATGGACTAGCTTTTACTTATTTTAGCTTCTTAGATACTCTTAGATTAGTAATTTGAGGATAGATGTTCTTGTGGTGATGACTTCGAGATTTTGGGGATAATGATTGATAAATTTTAGAAGTTATTTAATTGATTTCGTTAATGAGTTTTAAGTCTTCCGCATTATAATTTGTTCATTATGGTTAAAATGTTGGGGTTTAAATTGGTTGGTTCGCTCACATAGTAGGATAAGTGTGGGTGCCACTCGCGGCTCGTTTTGGGTCGTGACAAACTTGGTATCAGAGCATTAGGTTCGTTGGTCCTATCACACAAGAACGAGTCTAGTAGAGTCTTAAGGAACGGTAGGGGGACGCCTTTACTTTTCTTTGAGAGGCTATAAGACTTTAGGAAAATTCCATTCTTTCTTTCTTCTTTCGTGCTATTACTTGGATCCAATTGGTATCTAGGTGATACAAATTGGTATCTGACCATCTTCACTCTATTTCGTAGATAGTTAGAACTAGAGCAACAACGGCGCCAACACCAACACCGGCAAGACAAGATGAAACTGAGCCAGCCACTGGGGTTGTAGCTCGAGGAGGATTAGTGGCAAGAGGCCGTGGTAGAGGTCGCGGGAGGACGTCCTCTAGAGGAAGAGGACAAGCACCTGGCCCATCTAGTACTAAGGCAGTGACTCCTCAACCGACTGAGGAAGTACTAAGAGAGGGTGAGGAAGTGGAAAGTGAGCAAGTGCAGAATGAGGAATTACCACCCCAACCTACCCCAGAGATGATTAATCAGGTTCTTGCTTATCTTAGCGGGTTATCTGATCAAGGCCAGAAACCTCTAGTGTTTTCTGCACCAGCACCTCAGGTTCCGGAAGTACGACAGGCCGCTGCTGAGGCTCCCCGCATGGATGCCTTATTGGAAATAGGCACGTTTCCTCGTTTGACTACGGGGCCCATAATGACAAGTGATCAACATGAACTTTTCAGTATGTTCTTGAAATTGAAACCTCCAGTCTTCAAGGGTGTTGAATCTAAGGATGCTTACGATTTTTTAGTTGATTGTCATGAGTTACTACATAAAATGGTCATAGTGGAAATATTTGGCATTGAGTTTGTAACCTATCAGTTTCAGGGAAATGCCAAAATGTGGTGGCGGTCACATGTTGAGTGTCAACCCGCACAGGTATCACCTATGACTTGGGCGTCATTCTCTAGCTTATTTATGGAGAAGTATATCCCCCGGACCTTGAGGGATAGGAGGAGATGAGTTCTTGAGCCTAGAGCAAGGCAAGATGTCGGTGACTACGTATGAGGCTAAGTTTCATGCATTATCCAGGTATGCCACCCAACTTTCTTTCAGTCCACAAGAGCAGATTCGCCATTTTGTGGAGGGGTTGAGGTCAGATTTACGGATTTCAGCCCTACAGGTAGCGGCTACAGCAAAATCCTTTCAGGAAGTGGTAGACTTCGTGATAGAGGTGGAGGGAGTGAAGCCAGATGACTTCACCATGGCATCGACATCTAAAAGGTTTCGTAAGGGAGGTGAGTTTAATGGTTCTTACTCTAGAGGGCAAGGTTCAGGAGGTTATCCAGCCCGACCTATTCAGTCTTAACTACAGACTGTAGTTGGG
Organism: Solanum corneliomulleri; assembly: GCA_027704805.1. Lineage (NCBI taxonomy): Eukaryota > Viridiplantae > Streptophyta > Magnoliopsida > Solanales > Solanaceae > Solanum > Solanum corneliomulleri. The sequence goes on along the minus strand of JAKWIY010001972.1, from coordinate 9,504 downwards.
GGTCCACCACAGATCGGTCAACACTTCTCCGAGTTTGGAGACTATCCCCAGACTTCTTCATTCTCATAGAGACCTATTCTTGAATCCAGAGAGTGTTATGAATGTGGGGAGACTGGACACATTAAGAGGTATTGTCCAAAACAGAGTTGCAGACCTCAAATAGTAGGAGGTAGAGGTAGTTATGGAAGAGGCCGTCATTCTGGAGGACGTGGTGGCCGAGGTAATGGTGGTCACCAAAACGGCCTGGGTGACGGGCAAACTGGAGCTACAACAAGACCACATGGTAGGGGCAACGGAAAGATAGGTGATAGGGCCCATTGTTACGCTTTCCCCGGGCGGTCTGAAGCAGAGAAACATGATGCTGTTATCATAGGTAATCTTTTTGTTTGTGATTGCATGGCTTCTGTTTATTTGATCCTGGCTCCACATTTTCATATGTATCTTCCTCATTTGCTACTGGTCTTAATTTACATTGTGAATTGCTTGACATGCCTATTCGTGTTTTACTCTCCGGTGGGTGAGTCTGTGATAGTTGAAAAGGTATATAGGTCTTGTCTGGTGACTTTTGGGGGGAGCAATACTCATGTAGACTTGGCTATTTTATAAATGGTTGATTTCGATGTAATTCTGGGTATGACTTGGCTTTCTCCAAATTTTGCAATCCTTGATTGTAATGCTAAAACTGTAACGTTGGCCAAGCCTGGGACAGATCCGTTAGTGTGGGAGGGTGACTACACTTCCACTCCAGTTCGTGTCATCTCCTTTCTTCGTGCTAAGAGAATGGTTAGTGAAGGGGGTTTAGCGTTCTTGGCACACCTCAGGAATGATACTACCCAAGTACCTTCAATTGAGTCGGTTTCGATAGTCCATGAGTTTCTGGATGTGTTCCCTACAGACCTTCCTGGTATGCCGCCGGATAGGGATATCGATTTTTGCATTAATCTGGAGCCGGGTACTCGCCCCATTTCCATACCTCCTTATAGGATGGCCCCAGCGGAGTTAAGGGAATTAAAGGCCCAACTTCAAGAGTTGTTAAGTAAAGGCTTCATTAGACCAAGTGCATCCCCTTGGGGTGCTCCGGTGTTCTTTGTGAAAAAGAAGGATGGGAGTTTTCGGATGTGCATAGACTACCGGCAGTTGAACAAGGTAACTATTAAGAAAAGGTATGTCATTCCTCGCATTGATGACTTGTTCGATCAGTTACAAGCTGCTTGTGTCTTCTCTAAGATTGACTTGAGATCCGGTTATCATCAATTGAAAATACGGGCAACGGATGTGCCAAAGACTGCTTTTCGAACCAGGTATGGGCATTACGAATTTGTAGTAATGTCTTTTGGTCTTACGAATGCCCCAGCTGCTTTCATGATCTTGATGAACGGGATTTTAAAGCCATATCTGGATCTCTTTGTGATTGTATTTATTGATGATGTACTGATATACTCCAAGAGTAAGAAGGAACATGAGGAGTTTTTGAGAATTGTGCTGGAAGTATTAGGGAGAAAAGACTTTATGCCAAATTCTCCAAGTGTGAGTTTTGGCTAGATTCAGTCTCCTTCTTGGGGCACGTGGTTTCTAAGGATGGAGTGATGGTGGATCCTTCTAAGATTGAGACAGTGAAGAATTGGGTAAGACCGACTAATGTGTCAGAAGTAAGGAGCTTTGTTGGTTTAGCTAGCTATTACCGCCGATTTGTCAAGGGATTCTCTTCTATTGCTTCCCAATTGACGAACTTGACTAAGAAGAATGTTCCATTTGTATGGTCGAATTAATGTGAGGAAAGCTTTCAGAAACTCAAGACCTTGCTGACTACTGCACCTATCCTTACCTTGCCAGTAGAAGGCAAGAATTTCATTGTTTGTTGCGATGCATCTTATTATGGGTTGGGTGTAGTGCTAATGCAAGAGAAGAATGTAATTTCTTATGCTTCGAGGCAATTAAATGTCACGACCCAAATCGGGGCCGCGACTGGCACCCACATTTACCCTCCTATGTGAGCGAACCAACCAATCTAACCCTTAACATTTCAATGTATATCAACAGAAAATAATGCGGAAGACTTAAACTCATTAATAAAACAATTCAAAACTATTATTATTATCCCCAAAATCTGGAAGTCATCATCACAAGAACATCTATCTCAAATTACTAAACTAGGAATGCCTAAGAACAAAAATAACTAAAAAGCTAGTCCATGCCGGAAGTTCAAGGCATCAACACTTGAAGAAGAAGACCCAGTCCAAGCTAGACGCATTAGCTCACCCTGAATTTCCGATGAAGTGAAGACTGTCTAGATCTACTGTTGAGTTGAAGTTGACGGAACGTTTTTGCTGCATTACACAAATAACAAGAAGAAAACATAAAAGTAGGGGGTCAGTACAACCACAAGTACTGAGTAGATATCATCGGCCAACTCAAAATAGGGAACAATATATATCAATAATAATGTAAATCAACTACAATACTCAACATGTAGCAATAACCATATAACTTCATCAATAAATACAACCGAGTTCACACATGAGGACTCAAGCCTCAATACCATACTCATTTGGGAATTAAGTTCATTAGATTGAGTATATTCATTATCTTTCAAGATTCATTATCTTTCTTCCTCTTGTGTCGGTACGTGACACTCCGCTCCTCTATTTCTATCCTGGTGCCAGAACGTGGCACTCCGATCCTCATATACTATCCTGGTAACGGAATGTGGCACCCGATCCATACACTATCCTGGTGTCGGAACGTGACACTCCGATCCTCATATACTATCCTGGTGTCGGAACGTGACACTCCGATCCTCATATACTATCCTGGTACCGGAACGTGGCACCCGATCCATATTCTATCCTGGTGTCGGAACGTGACACTCCGATCCTCATATTCATTCTATCCTGGTACCGGAACGTGGAACCCGATCCCCTGATTCATCAAGCCTTCTTTCACACTAAGGCATCATCATTCTCATTATATAATTTATCAAGCCTTCTTTCGTACTAAGGCATCATCAATCTTATTATATAATATATCAAGCGAATTAGGGGTATTTCAAGATTTGGATTCAATAGATTCATCATGCTTGTTAATTCATCACAATTTCATAATAATAATCATGCAAGCATACAATTAAGCACATAGCAGGGTTTAACATACTATCAACACATAACATTCACTATTAAGAGTTCACTACGAATATCGTAACATAACCATAACCTACCTCCACCGAAGAATTGGAATCAACAAGTAATTTCCCAAGCTTTGATATTCTTCTTTCTCGTTCGACTCTCTCTCTCAATCGATCAATCTATCTCTCTCTTTTCTTTTCTCTTTTTCTTATTCAAACCCTCCTTCTTTTACCCTAATTAACTTATAATTAAGTGTAAAAGAGGACAATAAAACCCCACTAATTAACCCAAAGTTACCTCTTTTATCCCCAAGGATTTGAGTTATTAATATAAACCTCAATCTTTATAATTAAGGAAAGAATAGTCCAAAACGTCCCTTAAACGTGTGAAGAATCCCATTCTGCCTGGGATTTGCGCAACCTGTGACGGCCCGTCGTGCCTGCGACGGTCCGTCACACAGGTCGTCGCAACCCCCCCAAAATTCAGGTGGACTGTGATGGCCCGTCACACCTGTGACGGTCCGTCCTGCACCTCCGTCCTGACTGTCAGAAACTCGTTTTTCGGTACCCAATTTCAGAATTCCTAAGTATATTGAAACGGTGCCTCACGACGGTTCGTCGTAGATGTGACAGCACGTCCTGCAGGTCCGTCATAGATTACAGAGAGTCGATTTTAATATCCAAATTGAAAAATTCTAAGTGTCATGAAACGGAACCTCCTCGACGGGCCGTCGTGACCACGACGGTCCGTCGTTACATCCGTCGTCCCAGCCAGTTTTTCCAGAAATAAAATCTGTTGCTCAAAACGACTAAACAGGTCGTTACAATAGATACCAATTTACCCATCGTTCGTCCCCAAACGATCAAAAGAAGAAAAACAATGGCAAAAAGGAGTACCTGAATCTGTAAACAGATGTGGGTATTTTTCTTGCATATCTGCCTCCTTCTCCCAAGTAGCTTCTTCAATCGGTCGATTCTTCCATTGAACTTTGATGGATGCAATCTCTCTCGACCTCAACTTGCGAACCTCTCTATCTAATATAGACACTGGTTCCTCTTCATAAGTCAAATTCTCATCAAGCAAAACTGAATCCCAACGGATGATATAGTTTCCATCCCCATGGTATCTTTTCAACATGGACACATGAAACACCGGATGCACTCCGGACAACCCTGGAGGCAAAGCCAATTCATAAGCCACCTCCCCTACTCGCTTTAGTACCTCAAATGGTCCAATATACCTTGGACTTAACTTACCTCTTTTGCCAAACCGCATCACCCCTTTCATGGGTGAAACCTTCAACAAGACTTGTTCACCTTCCATGAACTCCAAATCTCTAACCTTTCGGTCTGCATACTCCTTTTGTCTACTTTGCGCCGCTAGGAGCTTTTCTTGAATAGCTTTCACCTTATCTAACGAATCCTCAAGAGGTCAGTACCCCAAGGTCTAACCTCAAATGCATCGAACCACCCAATGGGAGATCTACACTTTCCCACACAATGCTTCAAATGGAGCCATATCAATACTGGAGTGATAGCTATTATTGTATGAAAACTCTGCCAAAGGTAAGAAGCTATCCCAATGGCCACCAAATTCTATCACACAAGCACGAAGCATATCCTCTAACACTTGAATCGTTCGCTCAGACTGACCATCAGTCTGAGGGTGAAACGCAGTACTAAGGTCCAACCTAGTACCTAATTCAGCATGTAATATCCTCCAAAACTTAGAAGTAAACTGCGTACCTCTATCTGATATGATGGAGAGTGGAACTCCATGCACCGACGATCTCTTAGATGTAGATCTTGGCTAACTTCTCTGCATTGTAGGTCACCTTGACAGAATGAAGTGAGCAGACTTAGTTAACCTATCAACAATCACCCAAATGGAGTCATACTTACCCATGTCTTTGGAAGACCAACCACGAAATCCATCGCGATTCTCTCCCACTTCCATTCAGGAATGGGCATTCTATGAAGTGTTCTCCTGACCTCTGGTGTTCATACTTTACTTGTTGACAATTTGGACCTTTGGCAACAAACTCAACAATATCTCGCTTCATTCTACTCCACTAAAAGTGTTGCTTTAGGTCACGATACATCTTGGTTGCACCAGGATGTATAGAATATCCTGAGCTATGAGCCTCTGTAAGAATAGTGGTGACCAAATTATCAACGCGGGGTACACATACCCTTCCCTTGATCCAAAAAACACCTTCCTCGTCGATTGTTGCTTCTTTAGCCTCTCCTTGCAACACTTTATCTCGGATTCGCCTTAGTTTCTCATCATCAAACTATTTTCCCTTAATCTTGTAAAGAAAAGAAGATCTTGACTCCACGCTAGCCAACAATCCTCCCTTCTCATTTATTTCTAACCTCATCAAGTCGTTAGCCAGAGTCTGAACCTCTCTAAGCCATGGGCGTCTAGAAGCTTGCAAGTGAGCTAGACTTCCCATGCTTCCCCGCCTTTCTACTCAAAGCATCTGCCACAACATTCCGCCTTGCCCGGATGATACAAAATAGTGATGTCGTAGTCCTTCAGTAGTTCCATCCATCTCCTCTGTCTGAAGTTCAAATCTTTCTGAGTAAAGACATACTGAAGGCTACGATGATCCGTATAGATTTCACACTTAACCCCATATATAAATAATGTCTCCATTGCTTTAGTGCAAATACTACCGCGGCCAACTCCAAATCGTGGGTTGGATAGTTACGTTCATGCACTTTTAATTGTCTTGAAGCATAAGCAATCACATTCTTCTTTTGCATTAGCACTGCACCCAACCAGAATAGGATGCGTCGCAATAAACAATAAAGTTCTTACCCTCTACCGGCAAGGTGAGGATGGGTGCGGTAGTCAACAAAGTCTTGAGTTTCTGAAAACTTTCTCGCACTCATCCGACCATACAATGGAACATTCTGCTTAGTCAAGTTCGTCAATTGGGAAGTAATAGAAGAGAATCCCTTGACAAATCGGCGGTAGTAGCTAGCTAAACCAACAAAACTCCGTATTTCTGACACATTAGTGGGTCTTACCCAATTCTTCACTGTCTCAATCTTAGAAGGATCTACCATCACTCCTTCCTTAGAAACTACATGTCCCAAGAAGGACACTGCATCTAGCCAAAACTCACACTTAGAAAAATTGGCGTAAAGCTTTTTCTCCCTCAACATTTCCAATACTATTCTCAAATGCTCCTCATGTTCCTTCTTACTTTTAGAATATACCAGTATATCATCTATAAATACGATCACAAAGAGATCCAAATACGGCTTAAATATCCCATTCATCAAGCTCATGAAAGAAGCGGGGGCATTTGTAAGACCAAAGGACATCACTACAAATTCATAATGCCCATACCTAGTCCGAAAAGCGGTCTTTGGCACATCCATTGCCCGTATTTTCAATTGATGATAAACGGATCTCAAGTCGATCTTCGAGAAGACACAAGCACCTTGTAGTTGATCGAATAAGTCATCAATGCGAGGAAGAGGATATTTTTTCTTAATAGTTACCTTGTTCAACTGCCGGTAATCTATGCACATCGAAACTCCCATCCTTCTTCTTCACAAACAACCCGGAGCACCCCAAGGAGATGCACTTGGTCTAATGAAGCCTTTGCTCAACAACTCTTGAAGTTGTGCTTTTAACTCTCTTAACTCGGCGGGAGCAATTCTATAAGGGGGTATAAAAATGGGGCGAGTGCCCGGTTCCAAATCAATGCAAAAGTCGACATCCCTATCCGGTGGCATACCAGGAAGATCTGCAGGGAACACATCCAAAAACTCACGGACTACCGAAACTGACTCAATTGAAGGAACTTGAGTAGTGTCATCCTTGAGATGTGCCAAGAAAGCTAAACACCCCTTACTAACCATTTCCTTAGCACAAGAAAGGAGATAATGCGCACCGATTGGAAGTGTAGTCACCCTCCCACACTAACGGATCTGTCCCTGGCTTGGCTAACGTCACGTTTTGGCATTACAATCCAAAATCGCAAAATTCGGAGAAAGCCAAGTCATACCCAGAATTACATCAAAGTCCCCATTTCTAAAATAACCAAATCTACATAAGTGTTGCTCCCCACAAAATTCACCAAACAAGACCTATACACTTTTTCGACTATCACAGACTCACCCACCGGAGTAGAAACGCGAATAGGCATGTCAAGTAATTCACAATGTAAATTTAGACCATTAGCAAATGATGAAGATACATATGAAATCGTGGAGCCAGGGTCAAATAATACAGATGCCATGCAATACAAACCAAACAAAAGATTCCCTGTGATAACAGCATCAGATGCCTCCGCTTCAGATCTCCCAGGGAAAGCATAACAATGGGCCCTATCATTCGTCTGTCCGTTGCCCCCTACCATGTTGTGTAGTAGTGGCTTCCATTTTTGCCCATCACCTCTGTCGTTTTGGTGACCACCATTACCTCGACCACCACGTCCTCCAGAAAAACGGCCTCTACCATGACCACCCCTACCTCTAGCTAGCGGGGCTCTGTAACTCTGGTTTGGACAATACCTCTTAATGTGTCCAATCTCTCCACATCCATAACATTCTCGGGGTTCACGCATCCGCCTCTCCGAGAAGTGTTGACCGTTCTGAGGTGGACCCCCAACTACAGTCTGTAGTGAAGACTGGATTGGTCGAATTGAGTGACCTCCGGAGCTCTGTCCTCTAGAGTAAGAACCATTAAACTCACCTCCCCTTCGAAACCTTTTTGATGTCGATGTCGTGGTGAAGTCATCTGTTTCACTCCTTCCACCTCTATCACAAAGTCTACCACCTCTTGGAAGGATGTTGCCGTTGCCGCTACCTGTAAGGCTGAAATCCGCAACTCTGACCTCAACCCCTTCAAAAACGGCGAATCCGTTCTTGTGGACTGAAACAAAGTTGGGTGGCATATCTGGACAGTGCGCGAATTAGCCTCATATGCGTTAACTGTCATCCTTCCTTGCTCGAGACTCAAGAACTCATCCCTTTTTCTATCTCTCAAAGTCCTTGGGATATACTTCTCCATAAACAAGTTGGAGAATGATTCCCAAGTCATAGGTGGTGCCTCTGTTGGTTGACACTCAACATGTGACCGCCACCACATTTTGGCATTCCCTTGAAACTGATAGCTCACGAACTCAACGCCAAAACCGTTCTACTATACCCATCTTGTGTAGTTGCTCATGACAATCAACTAGAAAATCGTAGGCATCCTCTGATTCTGCGCCCTTAAAGACTGGAGGTTTCAATTTCAGAACTTACTGAAAAGTTCATGTTGATCATTTGTCATAATAGCCCAGTAGTCAGACGTGGAAATGTGCCTATTCCCAATGATGCATCCATGCGGGGAGCCATAGTAGCCGCATGTCGTACTCTGAAACCGGAGGTGTTGGTGGCAGAAACCACTGGGGGTGCCTGACCCTGATCGGATAACCCGCTAAGATAAGCAAGTACCTGGTTGATCATCTCTGGGGTAGGTTGGGGGTGGCATTTCCTCATTCTGCCCTGGTTCAGTTTCCCCTTCCTCACCCTCTCTAACTACCTCCTCAGTCGGTGGAGGAGTCACCGCCCTAGCATAGATGGGCTAGGGCTCGTCCTCTCCCTCTAGAGGACGTCCTCCCACGACCTCTCCCACGCACCTCCTGCCGTTGTTCTTTCTCGAGCCACAGCCCTAGTGGCTGGCTCAGATCTTCTTGTTGTGTGCCGTTGTTGCTGCTGGTGCGGTCGTTGCTCTAGTTCTAACCCATCTGCGAAATAGAATGAAGATGGTCAGATACCAATTTGTATCACCAGATACCAATTGGACTCAAGTAGTAGCACGAAAGAAGAATGAAAGAACGGAATTTTTTTCCTAAAGTCTTTAGCCTCTCCAAGAAAAGTAAAGGCGTCCCCCTACCGTTCCGTAAGACTCTACTAGACCTGTTTTCTTGTGTGTGAGACCAACGGACCTAATGCTCTGATACCAAGTTTGTCACGACCCAAATCGGGGCCGCGACTGGCACCCACATTTACCCTCCTATGTGAGCGAACCAACAAATCTAACCCTTAACATTTCAATGTATATCAACAGAAAATAATGCGTAAGACTTAAACTCATTAATAAAACAATTCAAAACTATTATTATTATCCCCAAAATCTGGAAATCATCATCACAAGAACATCTATCTCAAAATACTAAACTAGGAATGTCTAAGAACAAAATAACTAAAAAGCTAGTCCATGCCGGAAGTTCAAGGCATCAAGACTTGAAGAAGAAGACCCAGTCCAAGCTAGACGCATTAGCTCACCCTGAATTTCCGATGAAGTGAAGACTGGCTAGATATCTACTGTTGAGTTGAAGTTGACGGAACGTTTGCTGCATTATACAAATAAACAA
>JAKWIY010001971.1:0-12829 GCA_027704805.1 Solanum corneliomulleri | reverse complement strand
TCGCAATCGTTCATTAACCAAAGTTTTTCGCGGGACACCCTGACGAGTGTAGTGGCTACTGATAGTCAACGATCATTAACTGTCCCAGCTCAAGTAGTCCGCTTGGGTTACCTTTTCCACTATAAATACAACTCACTCCTAGTAAAACTAGTGTAGAGCCGAGCATATCCCAAAAATAGCGCATTGAACTAGATGACCCAATACCTAAGGCGTGTGTGGGCCCATTAGAAGATCACCTTGAGTCCAAAACGGCCCACGGCATAAATGGACGTTCATACTTATGTGTTTAAATTTGAAGGATGTATACATTGTTTGAGAAAATCATGTCTCATAGGGTAAATATTAGATTATAGTTTGTTTAGGTTAAAGAAAGAGCTTCATCAGCTGCTAGCCTATTCGAAGATCTTGGCACCCGGATATGACAAACAAAATCAAGAAAGCAAAAGGATATTCGCGGGAGGCATAGTTTAGGGTCGTACCCATGTGTGGGACTGATTATTTGTATACATTTCCCCTTTTATGTATCCCCATTAAGTTTATTATAAAGTTTTTATAATTTTGAGTTTTGGGGGCAATGAATATTTTGAAATGACGTATACATCCTTCGAATCGATAGGCCTACCCCTAGGCATAAAGGGTCACATATTTGTATAGGACGCGCCATAATTGTTTGTATGCTATGTGATATATTCAGTTTGTCTTTAATTAAAACAGTATTTATGTGTTATTCATTATTTTGTTATTTTGCATTATCCACTATGTACAGGAACTAACACTTACATTTTTGATTGTCTTTCTTCAAAGCGAAATGTTGATTTATGTCCGAACTCAGAAATCATTATTTGTCCAAAGTTGCAAGAGACAAGAGGATTAGCGAAATTAGAGTCCTCGCATTCTCAATTTACATCACGTCAAAACGATAAATCAGGGGAGTAGTATTTGACTATAAGGTCGCATTCACTTATTTTTATTGTTATTTTGCATGATGGTTCTGCTCTCACATATTTTCATATTTTGTAGGGATTACCGTCCCCGACATCAGTCGGGGATGGTCTAACGAGTTTGGATCTCGTGAAATGGGAAGAGACAAAAGATTCAAAAAAAAACATCCAAAAAGAGTACAACAAATGATTAACTGTGGAAATTCGTAGGGTATATTCAACAGACAGTATAAATATTGACAATTAAGAGGCTATAAAACATATTGGTTTAAAAAAAAAAAAAAACTTCATGAGTACAAATTTAGTGGCGCTAGACCTAGGAATTTCTTTGAGTTGTCTAACTCTTCAAATTATTATATGCCTTATCTGGCCGAACTACGCGTACCTGATTCTCATTTTGATGAGATATGTAGGCAACCCTTCTTGGGTTCGGTATTATCCTTCCAAAAAAAATTAGAAAAAAAAAGGGTTTGTGCATATTTTCAAAGTATATATGGTCGAACTACGCGTACCTGATTCTCATGTTAATGAGATACGTAGGCAACCCTTCTTGGGTTCGATATTATCTTTTTCAAAAACAAAAAAAAAATTGTGCATATTTTCAAAGTTATATCTGCACGAACTATGCGTACCTGATTCTCATGTTAATGAGATACGTAGGCAACCCTTCTTGGGTTCGGTATTATCGTTTTTTTTTAAAAAAAAAAAGTTTGTGCATATTTTCAAAGTTATATCTGCACGAACTACGCGTACCTTATTCTCATATTAATGAGATACGTAGGCAACCCTTCTTGGGTTCGGTATTATCTTTTTTTAAAAAAAAAAAAAAGTTTGTGCATATTTTCAAAGTTATATCTGCACGAACTACGCGTACCTGATTCTCATGTTAATGAGATACATAGGCAACCCTTCTTGGGTTCGGTATTATCTTTTTTTTAAAAAAAAAAAAGTTTGTGCATATTTTCAAAGTTATATCTGCACGAACTACGCGTACCTGATTCTCATGTTAATGAGATACGTAGGCAACCCTTCTTGGGTTCGGTATTATCTTTTTTTAAAAAAAAAAAAAAGTTTGTGCATATTTTCAAAGTTATATCTGCACGAACTACGCGTACCTGATTCTCAAGTTAATGAGATACATAGGCAACCCTTCTTGGGTTCGGTATTATCTTTTTTTTAAAAAAAAAAAAAAAAAGTTTGTGCATATTTTCAAAGTTATATCTGCACGAACTACGCATACCTGATTCTCTTGTTAATGAGATACGTAGGCAGCCTTTCCCGGGTTCGGTAATCATTTTTCAAAAAAAAAAATGTTTGTACATACTATTAGAGTCATGTCTTCAACTCGGTCGGGACCTATATGGTTAAGAGCATGTAAATATATTCGATATGATGAAAAAGACTGACTTTGCGGTAAACTACAGATTCTCGTGGTACCTCTTATCTGTACTTTTGTGATACTTGAGAATTCTCTTGCATTCAATCAAGATAAGAATAAAACTAGCCTTATGTTTCATGTGCATTGTGTGGTGAGATTTTGATCAAAGTTCAATTATGTTACACTATTGATCTAGAACTTGACCTTAATGTTTTTCGAGGCGAAATCATGAGTAATGTTTGGTTTGAGAAAGGATTGTAGGCCTTTTTTGACTCGATTGTGCCTTTCAAAGCCTACAAAAATTACATAATCCCTAGTTTTTCCCATTTTGAGCCTGAAACATTCATTTGGACAATCACATCTTAACCACTACCCTTGAGGCTTACGAGCACTATCCTCTCTTGGCCCAACCTTCTTGAGTGCACAAAGAATGTTCAAATTATAAAAGGAGATCAATGTTTGAAATTTCAAAAAGGAAAGATATTGAGTCTCTCAAAATCAAGGAAGCAAAGACTCTAGAAAAAAAAGAGAAAAAAAAAGTGGAAGAAATAAAGAAAGGCAAAAAATTCTGTTACAGGATCAGTGAAAGGGGGAAGGAAAATATTCCAACAAAAAGGAAAATCATTATAATGAAGAAGTGAATAAAAGAAAAGCTCCAAAGAATAAGGACTCAAAAGAAGAAAAAAAAGAAAAGGAAAAAAGCTCAAAAAAAAAGAGCTCAAAAAAAAAAGAATGGAAGGAAAAAGTGTTAAAAATGAGAGTTCAAAAGAATTTGAGAGGGCAGAGAATAATGAAGAGGATCTAACGCCAAAAACGTACCAATCATTAAGAGCACAAATTCTGTGTGACGGTCAAGGAGGAATTCAGTCACTTTTATCTCAAATAAATATCCTACCCATCCCTAAGCCTACGTTACAAGCCAATGACAAGCCCTACATGATCTCAATCCAAATGTTCTCACATTAGTGGAGATTTACATAAGGGTCAAGCATATGTTATTACAGTTGTGTACATTGAACATTCTTGTGAGTGTGAGTGCACTTTGAAAAATGTCCTATAATCAAATGTCTCAAATATGTGTGAAATAGGACTAGCTTTTGTCGTGAGGGCACTTGAAACATGAGGATTGATACAATTCAAAATCTTGGTTTGAAACAAGATGAACAGATCTTGTTAATCCGTAAGTATATTTGAGGAACCACTTGAAGCTGTGGGAATTACCTTAATTCAATCTTAAAAAAAAAAGAAAAAAGGAAAAAAAAATGGGAGATTTACCTGCAATCTTAACTGTTGGCACCAATCGTGGTGAAGATTTGACTATCTCATCGCATTTTTATTTTTGAAAAAAAAAAGAAAAAAAATGGTCTTTTGAGTTGTTCATTATAAAAGGTGTTGTTAAGTTAATCTTATATATGTGAGACGCCTATTTTACTTCATTGAATTGTCCATCCCAAAATGTGATATGTCTTGTCTTTAGGCTTTGAATATAGCAAAGGATACCATTTGCATATTCGATCATGTTCATATTGTGTATTTTCTACTTATAATTTTTCAGATTCTTTGCAGCACTCATCATCGCAATCTGAACTACGTTTGACCTGATTCCTGCTCCAACGGGATACGTAGGCGCCACAACGGCTCGGTCATATACCCAGTAGGATTTCCATCTCTCTTCATAATGGAAATTGGGACAGAATTTTTGAGAGGATCTCAAAAATTCATTTGAAGTTGGAACATTATCGAGTCGTCCACCTCGTTACAGTTGGAACATTATCGAGTCATCCACCTCGTTACAGTTGGAACATTATCGAGACATCCACCTCGTTACAGTGGAACATTATCGAGCCATCCACCTCGTTACAGTTGGAACATTATCGAGACATCCACCTCGTTACAGTGGAACATTATCGAGACATCCACCTCGTTACAGTGGAACATTATCGAGCCATCCACCTCGTTACAGTTGGAACATTATCGAGACATCCACCTTGTTACAGTGGAACATTATCGAGCCATCCACCTCGTTACAGTTGGAACATTATCGAGCCATCCACCTCGTTACAGTTGGAACATTATCGAGCCATCCACCTCGTTACAGTTAGAACATTATCGAGTCATCCACCTTGTTACAGTTGGAACATTATCGAGACATCCACCTCGTTACAGTTGGAACATTGTCGAGCCATCCAGGCCTCGTTAAAAATAATGCATCGAGAGAAAATTCATGCATAGCGAGAAGATTTCATACCTCGCAGAAAATTCCGTGCATCGCGAGAAGATTCCATACCTCGCAGAAAATTCATGCATCACTAGTTAATTCATGCATCACTAAAAATCATGCATTGAGAGTCAATTCATGCATCCCTAGTTAATATTCATGCATCGAGAGTTAATTCATGCATCGAGAGTCAATTCATGCACCACTAGTTAATATTCATGCATTGCGAGTTAATATTCATGCATAGCGAGAAGATTCCATACCTCGCAGAAAATTCATGCATCGCGAGAAGATTTCATACCTCGCAGAAAATTCATGCATCGCGAGAAGATTTCATACCTCGCAGAAATGTATGCATCGCAAGAAGATTTCATACCTTGCGGAATTCATGCATCACTAGTTAATTCATGCATTGCAAGTCAATATTCATGCATCGAGAGTCAATATTCATGCATCGCGAGTCAATATTCATGCATCGAGAGTTAATATTCATGCATCGAGAGTCAATTCATGCACCACTAGTTAATATTCATGCATCGAGAGTTAATTCATGCATTGCGAGTTAATATTCATGCATTGCGAGTCAATATTCATGCATCGCGAGAAGATTTCATACCTCGCAGAAAATTCATGCATCGGGAGAAGATTTCATACCTCGCAGAAATGTATGCATCGCAAGAAGATTTCATACCTTGCGGAATTCATGCATCACTAGTTAATTCATGCATTGCGAGTCAATATTCATGCATCGCGAGAAGATTTCATACCTCGCAGAAAATTCATGCATCGCGAGAAGATTTCATACCTCGCAGAAATGTATGCATCGCAAGAAGATTTCATACCTTGCGAAATTCATGCATCACTAGTTAATTCATGCATTGCGAGTCAATATTCATGCATCCAGAGTCAATATTCATGCATCGCGAGTCAATATTCATGCATCGAGAGTTAATATTCATGCATCGAGAGTCAATTCATGCACCACTAGTCAATATTCATGCTCTCGAGAGTTAATTCATGCATTGCGAGTCAATATTCATGCATCGCGAGAAGATTTCATACCTCGCAGAAAATTCATGCATCGCGAGAAGATTTGATACCTTGCAGAAATGTATGCATCGCAAGAAGATTTCATACCTTGCGGAATTCATGCATCACTAGTTAATTCATGCATTGCGAGTCAATAGTCATGCATCGAGAGTTAATATTCATGCATCGAGAGTTAATTCATGCATTGCGAGTTAATATTCATGCATTGTGATTTAATATTCATGCATCGCGAGAAGATTTAATACCTCGCAGAAAATTCATGCATCGCGAGAGGATTTCATACCTCGCAGAAATGTATGCATCGCAAGAAGATTTCATACCTTGCAGAATTCATGAATCACTAGTCAATTCATGCATCACTAGTTAATTCATGCATCGAGAGTTAATATTCATGCATCGCGAGAAGATTTCATACCTCGCAGAAATGTATGCATCGCAAGAAGATTTCATACCTTGCAGAATTCATTAATCACTAGATAATTCATGCATCGTGAGTTAATATTCATGCATCGCGAGAAGATTTCATACCTCGCAGAAATGTATGCATCGCAAGAATATTTCATACCTTGTGGTGGAATACATTTCATACACTAGTTAATTCATGCATCGAGAGTCAATTCATGCATCACTGGTCATTATTCATGCATCGCGAGAAGATTCCATCCCTCGCAAAATTTTATGCATTGCGAGAAGATCCCATCCCTCGCAAAATTTTACACATCGCGAGAAGATCCCATCCCTCGTAGATTTGCGCATCGCGGAAAGATATTCATGCCCCGCAAGCAATCATGCGTTGTCAGAAAAAGGATCGTGCATCTCAAATGAAATATTTATCCTTCAACGTCAACTGACGTTAAATGTCGAGGAGAGAAATTAAGTACCGACACGGTGAAAAACACTGCCTCCCATTTAAATTGCATTTTAAGATGACAAGTTTTATCTCAGTCTTTGTCAAGAGTGTTTGAAAGGATGAATTTCTTCAAAAAAAAAATCAAAAATAAAAAAAAAATCAATTAAAAAAAAACAAACAAAAAGAAAAACAGGTGCGAACTACTTCAACAAGGACGCAACGCATCATAGTACCTTTTGGAGACAGGTCTGGAATTGAGTTCGACCACATGCAATCGCACTTCTCCACAAAGGTCATGTGTTCAGTCAAAATTGGGTTTGTCAAATTTCGTTGTCCACAATTTCTTTCATCAATCATACACAACGAAAGGGACAGCTGTTGACACCCAATTTTGGCTTAACATTTTTAAAAAATCGTATTTTTGGCCACAATGCTAGCCCGTCATTTGAGCCCATTTGAGTCTTTATTAGGTCAAAAAGAAGGGGGAAGAAGAGCAAAAAGAGGGGGAAAAATTTGGAGAGAAAAAAGGGGGAGCCGCAGCCCCCTCTCCTCTCTTTCTCCTCCCAGCTGCTCCCAGCCTTAGCCCCCTTCCTCTCCCGTCACCCCCTCCCTCCTCCGTATCCCCTCTCTTTTCCCCCTCCCCTTCCTCCTCTCCCCTCATTCTCTGCAGCCCCCCTCTCCTCTCTTTCTCCTCCCACCAGAAAAACTACCAAGTCAGACCCCAAAAAACCCCATCTCCAGCCGCCTCCTCTCTCCTTCTCTCCCCCTCTTTCCTGCCCAACCACCCCTTCCTCTCCCTTTTCCCCTCTCTCAGCTTCTCCCTCTCTCTTACTCTCCTCTTAGGAAAGTCGCCCTCCCCTTCCCCCTCTATGCTCCGGCGAAAACGCTGCAAATGCAGAGATGGCCGCCTCCTCTGTTCCTCTCTTCTTCTCCGGCGGAGGAGCAGCAGTGCGAGAATGCCACCTATTCCCTTTTCTGGTGGACAGCAGCTGCGAGGACAACAATAGCAGCCGGACAGCGAGCCTCCATCACTTGCCAGCAGCTCCAGCTGGCGACAACAACTCAAAACCCGCAAAGCACGGACCTCCAATTTACAACTCGGTAAACTCTTTCACTTTGTTTCTCTTTTAGATCTAACCCGAGGATTTCAAATTCTGGTCATTTTATTTTATTCTTGTGATTCTTTAGTCACTATTATGATATTCCAGTGCCCCCGACTACCCGACTATATTATTGAGTTTTCGCACTAAGCGTTGAGGGTAGTTAGTTAACTCATATTCCATCAATGTTTTGTTTTATTTTGCACTATTTCTTTATTCTTATTACCTTTAGTAATATGTGTATTTATTTTCTTATAGACTTAGCTTGCTTTGTTAGTCATCTTGATTTGGTGTTTGTTTGTGCTATTGCATATATTATATATATATATATAATATATATATATATATATATATATTATATATAATATATATAATATTGGTTTTATGTGTTTTTGTTAATATTAATTCGTGGTGGTATATATATATATATAGATATATATATATATATATAGATTATATAAAAGATATATATTATATATATATATATATATATATATATATATATATATATATATATATATATATATAATATATATATATTGGTTTTATGTGTTTTTGTTAATATTAATTCGTGGTATTATTATTATTATTATATTTTCGTCAATATTATGTTGGGTTTGCTGTTATTGTTTACTATTCTTATTTTTTTATTTCTATTTTGGGCAAGTTTATTCACTTTTTTTGTTAGGTTTTTTTTTCTTTCTTTATCACTGTGTTTCATTTTTATTTTTGGCGACTATATTTATAAGTCTAGTGATTAGTGCTCATTTTGCTTTCATTAATTTCTTGTGAATTGTTTGGGTTTTATTAAATATTTATTTATTTGGATGTTTTGATTCTAAAGTTAGATATAATTTGTATTTGATTTCTTTATGATCTTGTTTGTCACTATTTACTGTTTTGTTATTAACAATTATATTGATAGTCACTATCGTTTGGTTAGTTTATATTATTTTACTTTCACTTTGTTATGTTAATTATTAGTTAAACGTTGCATATTATCTTAATCGATTTTCATTAGTTTCATATGATTGTTTCTATGGTTGATTGATCCATTTTTTTATTATTATTTTTAATTATTTGATTAATATATTCAATGATGAAAATGGGCCGATGAAAAAATCTATCCGTCGGGTTTTAGAGGCCTCCCCATTTTAAAGACGGAATTTAATTCAAGTCTATATATTCTAAAATTGTTAAATGTGGCCAATGAGTTATTGTTATTTTTATATATTTGTTTTGGGTAAAGTTTAATGACTATTTAGTTTTCAAATAATTTTGATTGCTTTTATTAATACATTGTTATTGTTAGTTGCTATTATATTTAGGATATATTATTCTTGTTCACTACTTTGGTTTTTGGCTGTTTCTTTTTAATTGCATTTCTTTAGTTTATAACAAAAATAAAAGAAAAATTATTAAGTTGGTTTTCTTTTGTTATTTATTGTAAACGGATGTTAGGGCTGCCACTTTTTCCCATTTAGTATAGTATATTTAGGAAGTGGGCATGCCTTAGTGTTTCATTTTTTAGGTTATTACTATAAGTATTATTTTGCTATGCTTAGATTGATCCGGTATTTACCATGATAATTTTATTTGAACAATAATTTCACACTATATTATTTTATTGATCTCGTAGATTTTGAGTTGAAATGAGTTGAAGGGCCAATGAACAAAACTCTCCGTCGGTTTTGGAGGCCTTCCCATTTTAAAAAGACGGAATTTAAGTCAAGTTTATATATTTTATATGTAGAGAAAGGGCCGATGAAGAAATTACCGTCGATTTCCAAGGCCTCCCGTGTTAATAAGACGGATTTTATTTTTATGTTATTAGTTGAGTTATTCATTTATATTATATTATTTGGTACTAACTCTTTTACTAAGTGTCTTTACAGGTACCCGGAGATGTTTCTCCTTGAATTATTCGAATGAAGTTCGAATCGTACTTTGTTTCGTTATTTTGTAAATATTGACGTTAGGCAAGCCTTAGGCCGATGATTATTTTTTTATTGTGTATATTGTATGTTTATTATTTTTATATTATTTTATTCTTCCTCAATTTGAAAAAATAAAAAAATAAAAAATAAATTCAGTCGGGAACCACAATTGTGGATTCCGAAGGGTGCCTAACCCCTTCCCTTCGAATAATTTAAACCCCTACCTAGAATCGAATTGGTTTCGTAGATCATAATTGGTTTCCTAGTTTTCCTAAAATTAGGTGGCGACTCTTTTCAAAACTCGTTTATTTTTAAAACTTTGTTAAAATTGATCAATTAATTATTTTTGAGTTGCCGCGTCGTTTTGCCCTATTATTACAAAGTAGGGATGTAAACAGTTCATGCATTAAATTTACGGTAATCCATACACACCCTCCATCCAGTAACCGATCTCATTGGAACAAGTTCATTTTTCTCATTGGGGACCACAGTCATTCCCCTTTCTTAGGTACACACTGAACAGGGCATACCCAACTACTATCGCGATCGGATAGATTACTCCGGCATTCAACCACTTATGATTTCTTCTTCACGACCTCTTGCATAGGTGGATTTAAGCATATTAGTGCTCAATACTTGGCTTATGATCGGGCATGAGTTTGATTTTAGAGAACAAATACCAGGGGGGATCCCAATAATGTCTGTAATAGTCCACTCAATAGCTCTTTTGAACCTTTTTATCACTTTCACCAAACTCTCAACTCGTTGTTCATTCAGATCTAATGCAATGATTACTGGCAAAGTGTCACCATTTCCTAAGAATTCATACCTAAGATGTGGTAAGATGTGGTGGGAGAGCTTTTAGTTCTAACTTTGGAGCCTCCTCTATAGATGGTTTCGCGGGTGGAGACTCGCGATTCCTCATGTTTAACTCATATTTCTTCGATTTAAACCGAATATCACCTTGATCAAGAGCCGAGACTAATGACTCATACTCTTCAATGCAGTCATTATCAAAATTCATTATCACTGCAGCTAACGCTTCTACACCTAAACGTTCTTCTATTGGTGTCTCAGATGACATGAGACTCGAGATTCTTCATGTCTAACTCATATTTCTTCGGTTTAAATCAAACATCACCTCGATCAAGAGCTGCGACTAATGACTCATACTCTTCAATGCAATCGTTATCAAAATTCATTATCACTGCCGCTAACGCTTCTACACCTAGACGTTCTTCTATTGGTGTCTCAGATGACTCACCAACTTTGTAGGATATAGCAGATACCGATTGGAGATCACCACTCTGCCTCATGGACCTACAAATTTTGAAGGTCACTTCTTCATTGTTCAACCGAATTTCATCTGCCCCTTTTCCATATCAGCTATGGCTCTACCCGTAGCAAGGAATGGTCTCCCAAGAATTATAGCCACTTCAAAATCGACTTCACAATCAAGAATAACAAAATCTGCAGGAAATATGAACGACTTCACTTTTACTAGCACATCGTGGAGTAACACTATATGTTTTTTACTGTTCGATCGGCCATCAATAGCCGCATCGTAGTGGACTTTGGATCACCCAAACCCAACTTCTTGTAAATCGAAAGGGGCATGAGATTTATGCTTGCCCCCAGATCACATAATGCTTTCGCAAAATGTAATAACCTGATTGTACAAGGAATAGTGATCGCACCCGGATCTTCTTTCTTTTGAACCAGAGATCTTGTAGCAATAGCACTACAATGCTGCATTCTATCATCATCTTCAAAAGTGACAGATCTTTTCTTTGTAACAAGATCTTTCATAAACTTGGCATAACCGGGCATTTGTCCTAAAGCTTCTACCAAAGGGACATTGATAGAAAACTGCTTCAACATTGTTATAAAACATCGATATTTACCATCCTCGGTCTTTTTCACTAATCTTTGAGGAAATAGGGGGGTGGTCTAGGCATGGGAGTTACCTTTTTAGGCACTTCAACATCTTTTCCAGTGTTATCTTCTACTTCACGCCTAACCTCTACCACTTTATCATTATCTTTTATCATTTTTCTTATTAGACGGCATAGGTGGGTCAATGGTTTGCTTACCACTCCGAGTAGTGATTTCCATACACTGTCCATCATTTTTTAGATTTTGGACAGTGTTGCTAGGAAGAGTGCCCGGTTGTCGTGTGTTCACGGTTGCAGATAATTGAGTCAATTGTAACTCAAGCTGCTTAATCGATATTGCATGTTTATCGACTTTCTTCCCAGTACCCGCTAAATCACTCTTCAACTCTTTAGCATGCTCATCACTAACAGCAAACCTCCTCATCATTTTGTGCAACATATCCTCAACTCGCGCCATACTACCTCCACCATCCCTAGAAGTAACTTCACGATTTTGAGGAGGAACATAAGGCCCATTCCTATCATTTCTATTACCATAGTTACCCCTGTTGATGCTGTTGTCGCGGTTGTAATTTCCTTCTCGAACATAATGACCCTTACAGCTATAGTTACCATATATCTGACCTTGGTTTCCTTGACCTTGGGGCCAATTCTCCTTATTAGAGCCTTGGGAAGTCGGTCGGAAACCCCCCGTCTGCTCATTTACCGCATAGGAATCCTCCTCATAATAACATTCATCATTTGGTGGTGGTGGTTTAGACAAGTAGTTAACTGCATTTATCTTTTTGCACCCCCAGTGACATGTTTTAATACCAACCCAAGCTCAATTCTCATATGAGTCATATCTTCACGAATCTCATCTGTGGCTGGGTTGTGAGTGAATTGTACTGCGAAGGTATTTCTCCTAGTATCTCACTTCCTAGTACTCTAAGCTTTATTATTCCGGGAGATTTTCTCTAACTTTTCAGTAATCTCGGCATAAGGAAACTCCCCATAAGAACCACCCGCTATAGTATCCAATACCTCTTTATTATTATCATCCTTTCCCTGATAGAAGTATTCCTTCAGTGACTCATCATCTATGTGGTGATTAGGGACGCTTCTCAAAATGAGGTGAATCTATCCCAAGAACTACTAACTGACTCTCCTGGTAGTGCCACAAAGTTTTTCACTCTGTCTTTGTGGTTTAGTTTCTTGGAGACCGAGTAGTAACGTGCTAAGAAAACGTCTCTTAGTTGGTTCCAAGTGAAAATTGAGTTATAAGGAAGCTCAGTGAACCAAATAGCAGCCTCTCCCGTCAGTGAAAGAGGAAATACTCTTAGCCCTAAAACATTCAAATCCAAATCAGACCTCCCTACATAACTTTTACACACTGCCCTTACCTTAGCTATATGAGCATGTGGATCGTCAAAAGGTAGCCCTGAAAACAAAACTCTGGCAGTGAGTGATCATTGCATCAG
>JAKWIY010001970.1:0-12995 GCA_027704805.1 Solanum corneliomulleri | reverse complement strand
AATAGCTTACATTGACTTTTAAGAAAGAGAATCTTTTTATATGGTAAAAGACCTAATATATACATCTAAAAGTGAGAATACCATATTCATCTCTCACAACATTGATAAATGTATCTCTCACAACATTGATAAATGTATCTCTCACACCACTAATGCAAGCATAATTACAAATACTTTCCCTATTATTTAGCTATTGCATAACTTTATAAGATGCTATAAGAGTTGTTGCAGCATTTTCATTGACTCATGGGTACAATATTATTACATAAAGCATTTGTATGGAACTGTATTTATAAAGTTTCAGTCGAACAAATCAAATGACTAGGGTAACAGCAAATCTCCAACTTATCCCTTACTTGGTCAGTCATTTGGAACCCTTTAAGTGCATCATGGTCCTTGTATTAAAAGATCAGCCATTTGTAATCTTCAGTTGACTACTGTATCTACACATGCACACATAAATCAAATCCAGTAGATGTTTGCATCTGGAGTGGAGGAAAATGCTATCCCTTAGGAAATGATTGTCTTGATCAATTTCTAGTGCTTGGTAATGTACAAAAGTAGGTGATATATGCATAGCAATCGCACAGAAGTAGGATAAGCTATGAGATTAGTAGTTTCGTAATATATTTAGATACTAAAAAGAAAATAAATTGTAGATTAATAGAAGTAAAATTGGATAAGATTTGAGATAGCTGAAAAAAGAAAATGACTTACATTTGCAAGATTTTACAAAGATACGAAAATCTGTGGAAATAGGCAAAAGATGGGAACTTTACCACCATTCCATCCCATAAATTTCAAAGATACACACAATTTAATAGAACCCCCAGAATCACTTGGAGCACAAATTTTCAAGATTTTACCAAAAATATGGAAATCCGTGGGAACTAGGCAAAAGATGGAACTTTACCATTCCATCACATAAATTTCAAATATACAGACAATTTAACAGAACCCCAGAATTACTTAGAGTAAGCATTTCAAGATTTCACAAACATATGAAAATCCGAGGGAACTAGGCAAAAGATCACATAAATTTCACAGCTACACATAATAATTTAATAGAAACCCGAAACAATTCAAAAAGCAAAAAGGGCACAACCTTTGAGGCAAGAGGACCATGAGAGGATAATTGTTGACGGACGAGATCACCAGTAGCTATGTGGGGTACGCCAAGAAGCTTAGAAAGTCGAGCTGCATAAGTCCCTTTTCCGACACCAGGGCAACCCAGGAATACCCACTGAATATTTCTGCCCTTAGGCTCCGATGTAAGTAATTTTTCAGAAAAAGCCCGGCTAAAATTGGTGGGTCTACATCTCCATGTTCTTACCACTGCACGGGTCCAAACCACCATAGTTAATCAATGGATCTTTACCTTTTTGTGAGATTAATGATTGAATTGAATTGAAGTAAGAGTGATTGGGGAAAGGAAAAGAGGAAAATGAAAGAGGTGGGTGGGGAAAAGGAAAAGGGGAAATGGGGGTTTGACAATGCCGACCATCAAAGATGTCAGCAAGCATAATGGGTTTCAACACAGCACCGAGAGGACTGGGGATCTATGTCTTCCAACTATACTCAATACAATAATGCACTCCTGCTTTAGGGCCTATATGGTGATGGGCTAGTAGCATACACGATTAAATTTTTATAGGGCAACTTTCACATATAATAAATATAAAATATATATTTATATGTCATGACAAAGTTTATATAATTTTCTTTCACGATAAATATGCTATGACTATCCTATTTCATTATACATATATACAAAAGAAACATTTGTATAATTTGCTAACTCCTCTTTCTTATTCGTATAATTTCACAGGCAGGTCATTTATAGAAATGACTGTCAGTTTCTCATTTGTATAAATTGTTGGCATCCTCTCAATTCAATTTCATGTGGTTGTATATCTGTATAAAATTTGAATTTGTATACAATCAAATTGAAATAAAATGTTTGTATATCAAATATCACTCTCTCTCTCTCTCTCTTGTTTTATACAAATATAAATTATATATTGTATGTTGTATAATCTGTGTTTGTATAAAGCGAAAAAGAGAGAAAGACAAAAGAGAACTGGACAGGGGAATATTTGTATTGTATAATTATAAGTGTAAAGGAGAAAGATATATGTATTTGCATGTGTATGTACATTTTTCTTTCGCTTTATACAAATAGAAACGCAACTTATACATTTCTGATTGTATAAAGCGAAAGAGGCAGCGACAGAGGGAGCGAGCGACAAGAAAGGGTGGCAAACGAGGGTTTGAGGGAGAGAGACGATTGACAAACAGTTTGCTACAGGCACAATTAAATCAAAGTGTGATTGTACCATTTAATTTAAATTCATAGTTTGTCATTATATATAATTTTTCCATTTTTATAATATCTTGATTACTATATTAGTTTCGTGACATGTGCATTGTACATGTATCATTTCATATAATATAGGATGTTGAAAATAAAATTAATATTATCATATTAAAGTTTTTTAGTAAATAATTATAATTGGAAAAAATATTGGACAAGTTCTTTTAAATGATTAACATATTATCGTAGAGTTAATTATTTTTTCATTTTTAGAACAAAATGACCCATTTTGTTTAAACATCTGAAAAACATTCAAAATTTAAATATGGGGAGAAAGCGACATTTCTTTAGTAGTACTCTCTTCATTCCATATTAAGTTAATTTTTGAGGCATTTTTATTTTTTTAAATTAACTTAAGTGTTCAGTAGAGCCGTCAATATGGGCTAGACCCGTTGGGCCGGCCTGGCCTAACCCGGGATTTAATAAGGTTGGGCTAAGATTTTTGGAGCCCATTTAAGAAAAGGGTTTTTTAGACCGACCTGAATAAGCCTGTTGATTTGATGGGCTTGAGAAATATATGTAGGGCCGGCCCATGGGCCAATAATAATTAATTTAAAAATATAATATAATGTTAAAATTTAAAATTAAAGAGAGTCCAAATTTAAAATAATTAGGTTAATATTTTTATTTATATATTTATACTTTTACTTGAAAAAAACTTAATAAATAGGTTTAAAGAATGGTTACAAGTAAATGAAAATAAGGGAGGTAGACGGAATATCGTAAACCAAAGAGGAGGTAAGTGTTATAGAGCAATACATGGAGGTTTATGAAATTATCCCTAGTAAATATTATAAAAATAATTTTATTTTGATTTGATTAACAAGTACTAACATTAACATCATGTAATATTGTTTTGTCGATATTTATGATAATATTTTAAATTATAATTTAAAATTTAATTTAATAATTATAGAAAAATATTTTTTTTTTAAAAAAAGTGGGCTGACCCGTCAAGCCTGTAGCCCACGTACTTGTGATTGGGCCGATCATTTTCTGGCCCACGCCAAAAATGGGCTAGCCGGCCTGACCCGTAAAATGTCAAAGCCTGTATGGGTTAGCCCGGATGGGGTGGGCTAGCCCATATTGACAGCTCTGTTGTTCAGTTTTTAAGACTGCTTTTAGAGTGTTCTTCCAAATTTTACCATTCATTTGTTACTATTGGAATTAATGATTAATTAATATTTAGTTATTATAAGGGAAAATACATATAAATTTTTTTTAACTTGGTCCGAAAATTCACTTTAGCACTTAAACTACACGGGCATTTAAATATCCTCCTTAATATCTTTGAAATGAATTAAAACCACCATGATATTATTATCTCACTCTCATTTGTCATATCATAGTCATGTAAGTGCCACAACAACGCCAAATCAGCACCACGTCATTAATTATTTTCACCATTTTTCTTTAACACTTATTACAATTAATTAACAATGATTAATTAAAGTACATTTTTTAAAATTAAAATTAAAAATGTTGACCCATTTTTATTTTATCCCATACCCAGCCCCCACCCACCTCTCACTTCTTTCTTCTTCCTTCTTCCCCATTTCTAACTCTTCAATGTTCATTTCCCTCTCCATATTTTCAACTACGTCCACCATCCGAACTCTTTCATCGTAATTCTCAAATCACCACCGAAGATCTATTACTAGATCCTCCAAAACACAACAAACAACGGAATCACCACTTCACCATCACTTTCTTCCTTAAAACACTAACATATATCAATAGTTCAACTATGAATAACAAAAATAATGCGGAAGCTCCAAAACTTATTAAGTAACCAATTAAATAAGCTTCTAAAGTTTAACACTTATTATCCCCAAATTCTGAAAGTCATCACATCAAATACATCTATTCTCAAATTACCAAGTCTAAGAGTATTTAAGAAACAAACATAAGCAAAAAAAATTGATCCATGTCCGAAATTCAAAGACATCAAGACGTGAATGAGAGAATCTAGCACGAGCTAGAAATAATAACTCACCCTGAACTCTGATGTGCTGGAGACTGTCTAGAGCTGAGGGCGAGTCAAAGTCGATGGTACACTTGCTGCACTCCACAAAAGAAGAAAGATGAAAATACAAGTAGGGGTTAGTACAAGGAACACGTACTGAGTAGGTATCATCGGCCAAATCAAAATAGAAACCAATATATATTGAATAATAATATAAAATCAACTACAATACTTAACAGGTGGCAAGCAACAAACAAATGAACCAGTGACAACAACACCGTAGTAGGTACACCGTCAATCACAATATCAAGCACACCTCTAAGGACTCATGTCTCCACATCATTCTCATTTGAAAAATGAGTTCTTTGAGATTGAGTATATTAAGTTAATTCAAGATTCTTTTCCTTTAATGTTATTGTGTCAGAACGTGACACTCCGATCCAATAATATCGTGTCGGAACATGACACTTTGATCCAATTATCTCATTATTCTATTTCATCAAGCCTGCTTTATTCAAGGCGTCATTTTAATAGAAAGGGTTCAAGATTAGAAATTCAACAGTCTCAGAATTTAGGCCAACCACAAACCACACAACCAAGACATACAACAATACAATCAAGTACATAGGAAACTTCACATTATCACTCAATACATATTAATCGCTATTGAGAGTTTATCTATCAAATAGAAATAAACCATAACCTACCTCCACCGAAGAATCGAAGTCAAGCAACTACTTCTCCAATGCCTTTCCTTTCCTTATTGCCTCCGAACCCTTCCAATCTATCAAGTATACATATACATAACTTGTAAGTTAACGAGTCTCTAAACACTCAATTTATTCTATGTTTAACCTAGACCCAAAAACTCACCTAATTATATAATTAATTTCCTAAAGTTCAAACCTAAAAATAATTCTCCAATTATCATAACTTTGAATGAAGTTTAAAATAATTTAATACACCTAATATTTATTACCTATCTCAGTATATCAAACTTTAATTTATTAGATAATAATAATAATAAGTTATAATATCCCAACTAAAGCCATTGGTGTCGAAACCATTGGCAGTGCTCACTTTAGCCCTGCACGTTCATTTCCTATGTTAACATATGTACATATAATGTCATCCTTTATTCTCCCACCTTCATTCTCTATTAATTATAATTATATTAACTAAGAGGCATAGTATCGGTCCACATACATAACACCTGTAACTTCAATTTTTATCCTTTTTAAAATTAACGATCTAATATAATATTAATATATGTATCCCTTTTTCTTTTAATGATTCAAGCAACCTTATTATAATAATAACAAAAATCAATTATTCTAGTACTTATTTCAACCCAACAATTTTAATAGTAGTAATTCTCATTCTACCATTATGAGCATAAAATTTTTCTGAATGTTGTTCTTTCCATGTATAGCCGCCACTACTATCTTCTCCTAAATTTTTTCTTCTTTTCTACAGTTTATTTATTACACTAATTCTTATATAACTAATTATAAAAAGTACTAAAAGTGACCCACTATTTATTTTAATATTATTTTCTTAACCACTAACTAAATAAATTAGTAAAGCTATCCCACTGATTTCATAGTGGTAGTTATATATAGTCCAAAATATCCATTTAAAGTTTATCAAAAAAAATATTTATGAAATAAAAAGCTCTAGTACTCAAAACGATAAAAATAGTTGTTACAATAGATATCAATTTACCCATCGTTCGTCCTCGAACGATAAAAGAAAGGCGAGGGCGAGAAAGAGTACCTGAATCGATAAAAAAATGTGGATATCTTTCATGCATATCAGCCTCACTCTCCCAAGTGGACTCTTCAACTGGTCAATTCTTCCACTGAACCTTGATAGATGCAATCTCCTTTGATCTCAACTTGCGGACCTTCCTATCTAGAATAGCAACATGCTCCTCCTCATAAGACAGATTCTCATCAAGAAAATTGAATCCCAACGAATAATGTAATTTCCATCACCATGATATTTTTTCAGCATAGACACATGAAATACCGGATGCACTCTTGACAACCCTAGAGGCAAGGCTAATTCAAGGCCACCTCCCGCACGCGCTTAAGAACTTCAAATGGCCCAATATACCTCGGACTAAGCTTACCTCGCTTACCAAACCACATCACACCTTCATGGGTGAAACCTTCAGCAAGATTTGTACACCCTCCATAAAATCCAAGTCCCTAACTTTTCGATCTGCATATTTCTTCTGTCTACTCTGAGATGCTAAACGCTTTTCTTGAATGAATTTCACTTTCTCTAATGATTCCCTCAGAAGATAAGTACCCCAAGGTCTAACCTCAAATGCATTAAACCAACCAATAGGGGACCTACATCTTCTCCCATACAATGCCTCAAATGGCGCCATAACAATACTCAAGGGATAGCTGTTGTTGTATGAAAACTCAGCTAATGTCAAAAATTGATCCAATGACCACCAAAATCTATCACACACGCACGAAGCATATCCTCTAACACTTAAATTGTTCGCTCAGACTGCCCATCAGTCTGAGGGTGAAATGCAGTACCAAGATTCAGTCTAGTACCTAATTCGGCATGTAAGGTCCTCCAAAACTTAGAATTGAATTGTGTACCCTTAATCTTGTCAAGAAAAGAAGATTTTACCTCCACACAGACCAAAAATCCTCCTTTCTCTAATACTTCCAGCCTTATAAAGTCATTAGCCAGAGTCTGAACCTCTCTAGCCAATGAGCGTGTAGAAACCTGTAAGTGGGCTAAACTACCCATGCTCCTTGCTTTCTACTTAAGGCATCTACCACAACATTAACTTTTCGTGGGTGATATAAAATAGTAATATCATAGTCTTTCGATAACTCTATCCACCTCCTCTGCCTCAAAATTCAAGTCTTTCTGAGTAAAGACATATTGTAAACTACAATGATCTGTATAAACTTCACACTTGACCCTATATAGATAGTGCCTCCATTGCTTTAATGCAAATACAACTGCAGCCAACTCCAAATCATGGGTCAGATAATTACGTTCATGTACTTTCAATTGCCTCGAAACATAAGCAATTAGATTCGTTTCCTGCATTAGCACTGCACCCAAACCAGAATAAGAGGCATCACAATAAACATAAAATTCTTACCTTCCACTGGTAAGGCAAGAATCGGTGCAGTAGTCAACAAGGTCTTGAGTTTCTGGAAGCTTTCTTCACATCCGTCCGACCATACAAATGGAACATTCTGCTTAGTCAAATTTGTCAGCTGGGAAGCAATAGAAGAAAATCTCTTGATGCATCGACGGTAGTAGCTAGCTAAACCAACAAAGCTCCTTACCTCTGAAACATTAGTAGGCCTTACCCAACTCTTCAGTGCTTCAATCTTAGAAGGAACCACCATCACTCCATCCTTAGAAACCACGTGCCCCAAGAAGGACACTGAATCGAGCTAAAACTCACAATACAATTTTCAAATGCTCCTCATGTTCTATCCTGCTCTTTGAGTATATCAGTATATCATCAATAAATACAATAACAAAGAGGTCCAGATATGACTTAAAAATCCCGTTCATCAGGCTCATAAAAGCAGTAGGGGCATTCGTAAGCCCAAAATACATTACTAAGAATTCATAATGGCCATGCCTGGTTCAAAATATAGTCTTTGACACATCTGTTGCCCGTGTTTTCAATTGATGATAATCGGATCTCAAATTAATATTAGAGAAGACACAAGCACCTTGTAACTGATCGAACAAATCATCAATGCAAGAAATAAGATACTTGTTCTTAATAGTTACCTTATTCAGCTGCATGTAGTCTATGCACATCCAAAAACTTCCATCCTTCTCTTCACAAATAACACTGGAGTACCCCAGGGAGATGCACTCAGTCTAATAAAACCTTTACCTAACAACTCCTGAAGTTGAGCCTTTAACTCTCTTAACTCAGCTGGGCCATTCTATAAATGGAATGGAAATGGGGTGAGTCTCCGGCTCTATGTCAATATAAAAATCAATATCCCTATCTAGTGGCATACCAGGTAGGTATGCAGGAAAAACATCAACAAACTCACGAACTATCGAAACAGACTCGATCGAAGGCACTTTGGAAGTTTCATCCCTGATATGTGCCAAGAAAGCTAAACAACATTTACTCACCAACCTCTTAGCATGAAGAAAAGAGATGACACGAATTGGAGTGGAAATATACTCACCCTTCTACACTAGCGGATCTATCCCTGATTTGGCCAAGGTCACAGTCTTAGCATTACTATTTAATATAGCAAAATTTGGAGAAAGCCAAGTCATACCCAAAATTACATCAAAATGAACTATCTCTAGAATAATCAAATCTACATAAGTATTGCTCCCTACAAAAGTCACAAGGCAAGACATATACACCTTCTCAACTACCACAGACTTACCCACAAGAACAGAGACACGAATAGGCATGTCAAGAAAAATCACAACGTAAATCAAGACCAGTAGCGAATGAGGAAGATACATATGAAAATGTAGATCCAGGATCAAACAATACATAAACCATGCAATCACAGATAAGAAGAGTACTTGTGATAACAACATCAGATGTCTCTACCTCAGACCTCCCGGGGAAAGCCTAACAATGGGACCTATCACTTATCTGTCCATTGCCCCTACCAGGCTGCGCTACAGTAGTTCCAACTTGGCCCCCACCCCGAGTGAACTGGTGACCACCATTACCTTGGCCACCACTTCCTCCAGAATGACGGCCTCTACCATGACCACCTCTTCCTCTAACTACTGAGGATCTATAACTTTGCCTTGGACAATATTTCCTAATATGTACAACCTCTCCACATCCATAACAAGTCTTGGAGTCAAGTGTACGTCTCTGTGAAGAGGAAAAGTCTGAAGATAACCTCCAAACTCAGAAAAAGGTTGACTGGCCTGCGACGGACCCTCAGCTGAAGCCTGCAATGAAGACTGAATAGGACGGGCTGGATAACCCCCTGGACTCTGCCCTCTGGAGTAAGAACCACTAAACTCACATCCCTTATGGAACAACACCTTGGTGAAGTCGTCTGGCTTCACCCCCTCTAAATCTATCACAAAATCAACCACTTTGTGAAAGGATTTTGCTGCAGCATCAACCTGTAAGGCTGGAATCTACAAATCTAATCTCAATCCTTTCACAAAGTGGCGAATCCGCTCTTGTGGACTGAAGCAAAGTTGAGTGGCATACCTAGATAGTGCACAAATTTTGGCCTCATAAGCAGCAACAAACATCATTCCTTGCTCTAGGATCAGGAACTCATCTCTCCTCCTATCCCTCAAAGTCCGGGGTATGTACTTTTCCATAAATAAGCTAGAAAATGATGCCCAAGTCATAGGTGATGACTTTGCTGGTTGACACTCAACATAAGACCGCCACCATATTTTGGCATCCCCCTGCAACTGGTAGGTCAAAAACTCAACACCGAATTGTTCTACTATGTTCATCTTATGTAGCATCTCATGACAATCAATTGGAAAATCAGAGGCATTTTCAGATTCAACACCCTTGAAGACTGGAAGTTTCAACTTTAAGAACTTAGTGAAAAGGTCATGCTGATCACCTGTCATTATAGACCCTGTAGTCAATCGAGAAAACGTGCCTATTTCCAAGGATGCTTCCATGCGGGGAGCCATAGCAACTGCATGTTGTACTCTCTAAAACATGAGGTGCTGGTGCAGAAAACACTGAGGTTGTCTAACCTTGATCAGATAAACCGCTGAGATAAGTGAGAACCTGATTTATCATCTCCGAAGTAGGCTGCGGTGGTACTTCCTTCTCCTGAATATACTCATCTTCCCCTTCACCACCCTCTCTTCCTACCTCTATAGTCGGTAGTGGAGTCACCGCCCTATCCCTAGATGGACCAGGTGCTTGTATCTACCTCTAGTGGGACTTCTCCCGCGACCTCTACCACAATATCTCGCAACTGCACCCACTCGATCTGCCACCAATGGTTGGCTCAGAAGCACCCTGTCTTGCCGTTGTTGGTGTTGACACAATTGTTGCTCTAGTTCTAACCATCTGCCAAATAGAGTTAAGAAGATAAGATACCAATTAGTATCACCTAGATACCAATTGGATTAGTAATAGCACGAAATAAAGAAAAATATGAATTTCTCTAAAGCCATATAGCCTGTCGAAGAACGGTAAAGGCATCCTCGTACCGTTCCGCAAAATTCTACTACACCTGTCCTTATGTGATGAGATCATTTAACCTAATGCTCTGATACCAAGTTTGTCACAACCCAAAATAAGTCGTGAGTGGCACCCGCACTTAACCTCCTAGGTTCGAACTAACACATCTAAACCCTAACATAAACAATAGTTCAACTATGAATAACAAAAATAATGCGGAAGCTCCAAAACTTATTAAGTAACCAATTAAATAAGTTTCTAAAGTTTAAAACTTATTATCCCCAAAATCTGAAAGTCATCACATCAAGGACATCTATCCTCAAATTACCAAGTCTTAGAGTATTTAAGAAACCAAAATAAGCAAAAAAAATAAAATGCTCCATGTACGAAATTCAAAGACATCAAGATGTGAATGAGAGAATCCCGAACGAGCTAGAACTAATAACTCACCCTGAACTTTGATGTGCTGGAGACTGGCTAGAGCTGAGGGAGAGTCAAAGTCGATGGTACACTTGCTGCACTCCACAAAAGAAGAAAGAAGAAAATACAAGTATGGGTTAGTACAAGGAACACGTACTGAGTAGGTATCATCGGCCAAATCAAAATAGAAACCAATATATATTGAATAATAATATAAAATCAACTACAATACTTAACAGGTGGCAAGCAACAAACACATGAACCATTAACAATAACACCATAGTAGGTACATCGTCAATCACAATATTAAGCACACATATGAGGACTCATGCCTCCACACCATACTCATTTGGAAAACGGGTTCTTTGAGATTGAGTATATTAAGTTAATTTAAGATTCTTTTTCTTTAATGTTATTGTGTCGGAACGTGACACTCCGATCCAATAATATCGTGTCGGAACATGACACTTTGATCCAATTATCTCATTATTTTATTTCATCAAGCCTGCTTTATTCAAGGCGTCATTTTAATAGAGAGGGTTTCAAGATTAGAAATTCAACAGTCTCAGAATTTTAGGCCAACCACAAACCACACAACCAAGACATACAACAATACAATCAAGTACATAGGAAACTTCACATTATCACTCAATACATATTAATCGCTATTGAGAGTTTATCTATCAAATAGAAATAAACCATAACCTACCTCCACCGAAGAATCAAAGTCAAGCAACTACTTCTCCAATGCCTTTCCTTTCCTTATTGCCTCCGAACCCTTCCAATCTATCAAGTATATATATACGTAACTTGTAAGTTAACGAGTCACTAATCACTCAATTTATTCTACGTTTAACCTAGACCCAAAAACCCACCTAATTATACAATCAATTTCCTAAAGTTCAAACCGAAGGATAATTCTCCATTCTCCAATTATCATAACTTTGAATGAAGTATAAAATAATTTAATACACCTAATATATATTACCTATCTCAATATATCAAACTTTAGTTTATTAATTAATAATCATAATAATAAGTTATAATATCCCAACTAAAGCCACTGGTGTCGAAACCAGTGGCAGTCCCGTATGTACATGTACATGTATACTAACATTTTTATATTAATTCTTAGGCAACATTAGGTACAGTAATGCCATCCTTTATTCTCCTGCTTCATTCTCTATTAATTATAATTATGAACTAAGAGGCATAGTATCGGTCCACATACATAACACCTGTAACTTCAATTTTTATTCTTTTTCAAATTAACAATCTAATTTAATATTAACATATGTATCTCTTTTTCTTATAATGATTCAGGCAACCTTATTATAATAATAACAAAAATCAATTCTTGTACTATCGATTTGTCACGACCCAAATCGGGGACGCGACTGGCACCCACATTTACCCTCCTTATGTGAGCGAACCAACCCATTTAACCTTAACATTTTAACATATATCAACATAAAATAGTGCGGAAGACTTAACTCATTAATAAAAACAATTCAAACTATTATTAATATCCCCCAAAATCTGGAAGTCATCATCACAAGAACATCTATCTCAAATTACTAAACTAAGAATGTCTAAGAACTAAAACTACATAAAAGCTAGTCCATGCCGGAAGTTTCAAGGCATCAAGACTTGAAGAAGAAGACCCAGTCCAAGCTAGACGCATTAGCTCACCCTGAATTTCCGATGGAGTGAAGACTGGCTTGATCTACTGCTGAGTCGAAGTTGACGGAACGTTTGCTGCATACCACAAATAACAAAGGGAAAACATAAAAGTAGGGGGTCAGTACAACCACACGTACTGAGTAGATATCATCGGCTAACTCAAAATAGGGAACAGTATATATCAATCATAATGTAAATCAACTATAAACTCAACATGTAGCAACAACAAGTGTTATCAAATTCATCCATGAGGACTCAAGCCTCAATACCATACTCTTTTGGGAAAAGTAAGTTCATTATGATTGAGTATATTCATTATATTTCAAGATTCATTATTTTTCTTCTCTTGTGTCGGTACGTGACCACTCCGATCCTCTATTTCTATC
>JAKWIY010001969.1:0-12806 GCA_027704805.1 Solanum corneliomulleri | reverse complement strand
AGCCTACAGTATGTCTTCACTCAGAAGGACTTGAACTTGAGACAGAGGAGATGGATGGAACTACTGAAGGACTACGACATCACAATTTTGTATCATCCGGGGAAGGCTAATGTTGTAGCGGATGCTCTAAGTAGAAAGGCCGGAAGCATGGGAAGTCTAGCTCATTTGCATGCTTCTAGGCGCCCATTGGCTAGAGAAGTGCAGATTTTAGCTAATGACCTTATGAGGTTAGAAATAAACGAGAAGGGAGGACTGCTAGCTTGTGTAGAGGCAAAATCCTCTTTTCTTGATCAGATTAAGGGGAAACGTTTGATGATGAGAAACTAAGGCGATTCGAGATCAGTGTTGCAAGGAGAGGCTAAGGAAGCAATAATTGATGAGGAAGGGGTTCTGAGGATTAAGGGAAGGGTATGTGTACCCCGCATCGATGAATTGATCGCCACTATTCTGACAGAAGCTCATAGTTCCGGATATTCTATACATCCTGGTGCAACCACCATGTTATCGCGACCTAAAGCAACACTTCTGGTGGAGTAGAATGAAGCGAGATATTGTTGAGTTTGTTGCAAGTGTCCAAATTGTCAACAAGTAAAGTATGAACACACACAAAAGGCCCGGAGGAACACTTCAGAGAATGCCCATTCCTGATGGGAAGTGGGGAGAATCGCGATGGACTTCGTGGTTGGTCTTCAAGAAATTGGGTAAGTATGACCCATTTGGTGATTGTTGATAGGTTAACTAAGTCTGCTCATTTCATTCCTGTTAAGGTGACCTACAATGCAGAGAAGTTAGCCAAAATCTACATCTCAGAAATCGTTCGGTTTGCATGGAGTTCCACTCTCCATCATATCGGATAGAGGTACGCAGTTTACCTCTAAGTTTTGGAGGACACTACATGCTGAATTAGGTACTAGGTTGGACCTTAGCACTGCATTTCACCCTCAGACCGATGGTCAGTCTGAGCGAACGATTCAAGTGTTGGAGGATATGCTTCGTGCATGTTTGATAGAGTTTGGTGGCCATTGGGATAGCTTCTTACCGTTGGCAGAGTTTTCATACAATAATAGCTATCACTCTAGTATCGACATGGCTCCATTTGAAGCATTGTATGGGAGGAGATGTAGGTCTCCCATTGGTTGGTTTGATGCCTTTGAAGTTAGACCTTGGGGGACTGATCTGTTAAGAGATTCTATGGAGAAGGTGAAAGCTATTCAAGAAAAGCTTTTGGCAGCTCAAAGTAGACAGAAGGAGTATGCAGACCGAAAGGTTAGAGACTTGGAGTTCATGGAAGGAGAACAAGTCTTGTTGAAGGTTTCACCCATGAAAGGGGTGATGCGGTTCGGAAAAAGGGGTAAGTTAAGTCCAAGGTACATTGGACCATTTGAGGTACTAAAGCGATAGGGGAGGTGGCTTATGAATTAGCCTTACCCCCAGGGCTGTCCGGAGTGCATCCGGTGTTTTCATGTATCTATGTTGAAGAGATACCACGGAGATGGAACTACATCATCCGTTGGGATTCAGTTTTTTGGATGAGAACTTGACTTATGAAGAGGAACCGGTTGCTATATTAGATAGAGAAGTTCGCAAGTTGAGGTCGAGAGAGATTGCATCCATCAAAGTGCAATGGAAGAATCGACCGGTTGAAGAGGCTACTTGGGAGAAGGAGGCAGATATGCAAGAAAAATACCCACATCTGTTTACAGATTCAGGTACTCCTTTTCGCCATTGCTTTCCTTCTTGTGATCGTTTGGGGACGAACGATGGGTAAATTGGTATCTATTGTAACGACCTGTTTAGTCGTTTTGAGCAACAGAGTGTATTTCTGGAAAAACTGGCAAAGACGACGTGTGTCCCGACGGACCGTCGTGGTCACGACGGCCCGTCGAGGGAGTGTCGTCCCATGGCACTTAGAATTTGAAATTGGGTACTGAAAAATCGACTCTCTGTAAATTGTGACGGACCTGCAGGACGTGCCGTCACATCCACGACGAACCGTCGTGAGTTTCCGTTGCAAAACACTTCAACGTTTGAGAATTTGGTTCGAGAAACGAGTTTCTGACCGCCATGACGGACGTGCAGGACGGACCGTCACAGGCGTGACGGACCGTCACAGTGTCCGTGGTGACGATGGGATTTTGGGCAGTTGCGACGACCTGCGTGACGGACCGTCGCAGGCATGACGGCCCGTCACAGGTCACGCAATCCCAGGCAAAATAGGATTTCTCCACACGTTTTAAGGGTCGTTTTTGACTATTCTTTCCTTAATTATAAAGATTGAGGGGTAACATTAATAAGTCTAATTACTTAGGGGTTAAAAGGGGTAACCTTAAGTGAATTAGTGGGGTTTATTGTCCTTTTTCACACTTAATTATATGATTAATTAGGGTAAAAGAAAGAGGGTTTGAACATAAGAAAACAAAAGAGAAAGAACAGAAGGAGGGATAGAGAGACCGATCGAGAGGTTGAGGAGAATAACAAAGCTTGGGAGATTTCTTGTCGAGTTCAATTCTTCGGTGGAGGTAGGTTATGGTTTTTATATTACGATACTCGTAGTGAACTCTTAATAGTGAATAATATGTGTTGATGATATTGTAAACCTGTCTATATGCTTAATTGTATGCTTGCATGAACATGATTATGTGATTTTGATAAAGCAAGCATGATGAAAACCATTGAATCCCAAATCTTGAAAGAAACTTTAATCTATGAATAATGATAATGGCTTGGTATAAAAGAAGGCTTGATGAATTAAAGTGATGGGATTGATGATGCCTTGGTTTAGAGAAGGCTTGATGAACAGATATAATGAGATTAGTGGATTGGAGTGTCACGTTCCGACACATAGAATTAGTGGATCGGAGTGTCACGTTCCGACACATAGTATTAGTTGATCGGAGTGTCACGTTCCGACACATAGTATTAGTGGGACGGGTGTCACGAACCGACACGTAGATGTAGGGGATCGGAGTGTCACGTTCCGACACATATAGGGGATCGGAGTGTCACGTTCCGACACATATAGGGGATCGGAGTGTCACGTTCCGACACATATAGGGGATCGGAGTGTCACGTACCGACACATAGTAGTAGGGGATCGGAGTGTCACGTACCGACACAAGAGGAAGAAAGATAATGAATCTCTAAAGATGTTAATATACTCAACATAATGAACTTAATTCCCAAATGAGTATGGTATTGAGGCTTGAGTCCTCATGGATGAACTTGATGGTAATTATTGACGATTATAATACTTGTTGCTACATGTTGAGTTTATAGTTGATTTATAATATTACTTGATGTATATTGTTCCCTATTTTTGAGTTAACCGATGATATCTACTCAGTACGTGTGGTTGTACTGACCCCCTACTTTTATGTCTTCCTCTTGTTATTTGTGTTATGCAGCAAACGTTCCGTCAACTTCGACTCCGCAGTAGATCAAGCCCGTCTTCACTCCATCGGAAATTCAGGGTGAGCTAATGCGTCTAGCTTGGACTGGGTCTCCTTCTTCAAGTCTTGATGCCTTGAACTTCCGGCATGGACTAGCTTTTAGTATTTTGTTCTTAGATAGTTTAGTTTAGAAATTTGAGATAGATGTTCTTGTGATGATGACTTCCTGATTTTGGGGAGAATATTAATAATAGTTGAGTTGTTTATTTGAGTTAAGTCTTCCGCATTATTTTCTGTTGATATTATATTGAAATGTTAAGGTTTAGATGGGTTGGTTCGCTCACATAGGAGGGTAAATGTGGGTGCCAGTCGCGTCCCCGAATTGGGTCGTGACATGTGAGGTGTCCCAAATCACCATGTTGATGAAGAGTGGTTGAAAGTGTACTTGTATCGGGGACTAGCTAAAAATTATAATGCTGTGCTTGATTCTATTTAAAGAGGTTCGTATAGAGAATGATTGTGGGCACGCGTAACTGAGAAAATTGAGACGATTTCTCACAATTAAAAAATTTGGAGCACCAGAAAGTAAGACACTAGGAGAAACACATTCGCCATTCAAGCTATAAAAAACCCGGCGAAAGATGACATTCGCGAAGAGATGACATAGATGAGAATTGAGTAAGGATTGGTATTAAAACATGTGACTGGAGGGGCAGAGAAGGTTAATGCGGTTAACTATTTGACGAGAACTCCGCTACCAGTGGAGGAGTATTATTGTCATATCAGGGGAGCACCCCTTATAAGTAACGAATGACATCGTCCTTGAAGAGGACTAAGACTAACCTCTTAGCATTCTTCATTACATTTCATACACTAAATTACGGAAAATTAAAAACTTTTTATTTT
The DNA here is from genome assembly GCA_027704805.1 of Solanum corneliomulleri. NCBI lineage: Eukaryota > Viridiplantae > Streptophyta > Magnoliopsida > Solanales > Solanaceae > Solanum > Solanum corneliomulleri. The sequence goes on along the minus strand of JAKWIY010001969.1, from coordinate 8,511 downwards.
TTTCCACATTGAGGTTTACATAGACCTCTCGACATACACATAATATATACATAGGCAGATTACATAGACTCTTCACATACTACATAGGCTTCTATTTTTATTTCACATACATAAGATATCAATATAGATTGATAAAAAGTCTATGATAGTTCACATAATAAAAACAAGAATGTGTACAACATTGGTCATAGCCCATACTTCATTATAATAAAAGCCACATATAGGCATATACAAGCTTAATCTTCAAATTAAAGAGAATGAACAAAAGTGACATTTAGACTAAACAATATCCAATAGCGACATAGTGGCATCGTCCTCGGAAAGTTAAGAGCTACTGAACATGGAGAATGAGAATCAAAGTATTCTTCGATGGCCCTCTAAAAGCTCAAAGTAGGAACCTTTATTTGTAGTAAACAGAGAGAATGAGTTACTTTACCACATGTACTAAGTTTGGAAAAATTCACATAAAACATATGAAAGAATACATAAGAAGGGATATTTACTTTTGAAGACATGCTAAGTCATTTAGAACCTTTAATGCACATACAACAGGACATACCACATAAAGATCACAATACTATCAGTCATGATCATAAGAAATACAAATCAACGTAAGAACGATGTACAACACAAATCCAACATCAATAAGGCATAACCAACTCAATATCTATGCTTACATTATTGGGTACATAGTCAAACAACTCCAGCATCATGCTATAAAAACAAATCATACATAAGAGTTCATAACACTACATCATATGCAAATACTCTACTCATAACCCTCATCAAGTCGACATGTGCAATGAACAAGCAACACCCCATAACCTTACTCAAACAAATAAATCAAATAAAGAATAAGAAGTATCACCTAACTTCGTATAGTAAAACATCAAAAGCAATTATTGTCATAAATAGCAACATAGACCATTAGCATGATCATAGGTGAACTCAAATCATATAGGATCATCAACATGTATAGTCAACATATGCATAATATTTACTTTTTTACATAAGAACAACCTTCCAAGATTTCTCTCAAGGCCAACTAGTGCAATCTATAGTTAGAGTTTCATAACCCTACCTAGATTAAGTAAAACCCCTTAGGTCGCCCTAGTTATTGTACACATTGTTACTTCATTTTACTTTTGGGAACACTTTCCATAACCAATATAGACCACAAGAGCTAAATATGGAATCCGGTGTCATGAAACCCTAAACCAAAATAGGTGGAATACTTGCCAAGGTAGTACAAAAACATGAATATGTCATGCTAGGTGGATCCACTAGCTAGTATTCCTATTGGGAGAACATATTTCAAGAACTATGAGATATATTTGGGACCCTATTTATGAATATTGCATTATAGTCTCCAATCTCATGAGTACAATAGTGAACCTAGCTTCCAATACTGGGAAAGGACACACCTCACATCTTGTTCACATGGTACTAAGCTAGAGTCCAATTTTTTAAATGTCTTTAAGCCTATATTAATTATCGTAGCTTAGTATAGGCCATAGGAGACTAAACCCTTCTATATTAATATTATTACTTCATTAGGAATTTCATGAGAATGTTCTTTCAATAAAACTCTCATAAGTGATATCAACACATCTTCATCATCATGTCATAATAAGGCACATTGGCAATTCATAACCAACCTTATATCATTAGATCTTAAAAATAATCTCACAATCACTTAATCAAGATATTTAAATTTCATAATTAAACCAAAACTACATAATTCAAACACAAGGCATGCTTCAATTGAACTTCATCACCAATTAAAAGCCATTACAATTGAAGTAATGGTTTGAGATCACAAAGTCTTACCAATTTCTCCTTCAAAAGACATAATCAATAAGAAAACCCTCAAACAATCAAATTTCATCCATTATTTGGTCTAAAAACATCATATAAAAGTAATTAACACAATAACTAACTCAATTGCATCAACACTAATCAATTCAATATGAGTTCATCACGTAGAGTTAAGTAATTTATGTCAATTAATGATCTATTCCACAACTGAATTAACTCATAAAGAATAAATGTAAAGGAAACATAATAAAACGTAATATATTTATAATCACCTAACTGGACCATAAATAATATAATTATCAAGATCAAATTCGTATTATAAAGAAACCCATATGAAATCATCTTTTTCAAAACCTATTTTTTAAGAACCCTTTGGGCAACGAAATCCCATAAGATTAAAGGTTCCCATACATTGTTAATCCATGAACAATGTGGAGAAAAGTAATCTTCTTGATTCCCAAGTACTCTTTGAGTTTGGTCTTCTATGGAATCTTCTTTGAAGAGAGAAAGTAAAGATAAAGAAGAGCGATTTGGTTTTTGGAAAAGTGAGGTATTAAGTTGGGTTTCGGATTAGGTTAGGTTATATAGTAACTTATTTAATGTAATTAACCACCCCTAGTGCCTAATTAACCCCCTAACTAACCAACATAAAATGAACCAAACAACAACATCAAAGAGAAGTGCAGACCCGACCTATAAGACCTCGATTTACGGGTTGTAGGTCATTCAACATGCATTGTTCACCTCTTTCCAGTACATACGTAGATAAGTTTAGAGAGTTGCGTTTTGTCACCTTTTCGAAAATTGATTAAGTTGCTATTGACAGAAGCATTGACGCCTCATCGATTTGCTCTCGCCTTATCAATTGTAGGCGTGAGTGTTGCTGTCTTTTTATAGCTTTTGGGTCCTTTCGACACTTAACATGTTCTAACACTATTTGTACACCTTTCCACCAAATTTCATCAATTTATGACTCTAAAAATCTTGTGTAATAGGCTAAGACACACTAGGACCTCTTTCACGATTCTCTGGACGTCATGGACGTTTCTTGATGTATTGACTCTAAAACATCCTAAATGACTCATAACCTTTAATTTTGACCTTAAAAATATTAATACCCTTAGACACTTATGTGAGGCTCTAGATTAGGTCTTGGACTTTCAAATTGTTACATTATCCCCCTCTTAGGAGCCTTTGTTCCCAAATGACACTAAAATCGTTTGAAAGAAAAGGGACTCAATACTAGTAGACTAGCCATTAACATACACAATTATCATGACTGCACTCAAATGAACAACACAACATGGCATTTGCACATATCAACTCAAAACATAATTTTCTACCTATAAGAGCTCAAGATCACAACATGAGGGACTTCCTTCTCAATGACATCATAAGTTCAACATCACAACATGGGGAACTTACTTCTTAATGACATCATATGCTCAACAACAAATAACGATGCAATTATGCCAAAATTCATTTCAAAACACATCAACCTGCTCAATGTAACTTTTTAAAGGCAACAACAACATACCAAAATACACCAAATAAGTTCAATAGAGTAAAAAAGCTTAATTTCCAATAAAAATTCATTTTAACATAACCTTTTACCATAATATGCATATCTTTGCAAAAAAAAAGTCAAATTAAAATTTAATCATTATTTTCATTATTAATAGGAACAAGTAACCTTAATTATCAAAGAGATGAGGATAACAAGTTTTAATATAGGCATCAGCCTCACATGTTGATCCCTAAACTAGATGGTTTCTCCATTACACTTTTACATAGGCCACTTCTTTGTTCCTGATCACTTGACGATAAATAATTTCCACCGGAACGTCTTCATAGGAGATATTTTCAACCACTCCTAGACATTCAATAGGAAGTATTGACTCGGGGTCACCGATGCACTTCTTAAGCATGGATCCATGGAAAACGTGGTGAACAGAAGCTAGCTCAGTAGGTAATCTCAACTCATATGCAGCCTTTCCAACCCACATAATAAGGAGTCAACTTCCCTTTCTTGCCAAACCTCACCACCCCTTTCATGGGTGAATCTTTCAAATACACTTTATGACCTTTTTCAAATTTTTACTTTGTTCTGTTGTTGTCGCCATATGTCTTTTTCCAACTATAGTCTTTTTGCAATCGATTCCTTTTGAAATAAACTTTTTTCAAGGTCTTATAGATAAAGTCTGGACCAAGAATTTAAGACTCACCCACTTGAAACCATTGAATCGGAGATCTACATCTTCTACCATAAAGAGCTTCAGAAGGGGCATTGCTATAGATAAATGGTAATTGTTTTTCTAAAAGAACTGCACCAAAGGCAAGTTCTCATTCTAAATTCCCTTGAAATCTATCACACAGGATCTAAGCATATCCCCAACAGTTTGAATTGTACACTCCTCATTACCATCTGTTTGGGGATGAAAAGCAGTGCTTAACTTTACTCTTTTACCCAAACCCTTTTTAATGACGTCTAAATGCTAGATGCGAATTGTGCGCTCCTTTCCAATATGACGAATAATGGAATACCATGAAGAATCACGATATCATCGATATAGATCTTATCATGATCCTCCACCATGTAAGTGGAACTTTACATGAATAAAGTGAGCGTAAGTTGTCATACTATCCACTACTACCCATATAGAATCATTTTGCCTTCGAGTCCGAGGCAATCTCACTATAAAGTCCATATTTATGTCTTCTCACTTCCAAGTCGAAACTTGGATTTCTTGAAGTAAACCACCCGACTTTTGGAGCTCGTCATTCACTTTTTGGCAATTTTGAAACTTTGATTAAAATTTTGCTATTTCCGTTTTCAAGCTATCCCACAAAAATACTACTCTAAATTGATGATACATCTTAGTAGAAGCCGAATTAATTGAATAACGAGAACCATGAGCTTCTTCTAGGATCTGATTTATCAAATATTCCACATTCGGCACACATAACCTTCTTTGATTACTAAAAATAGATTCTTTTAACTATATCAATGATGGATCAAGTTGTTGTTTAGACATAACCTCAACCACCAATTATGATTTGGAGTTATGATGGATCATAAAAGCACCATTTTGAGAATCTTCCAATCTAACAACCAAACAAGCCAACCTATGAACATATTTCAGTAAGTCTTTCTTGCCCTCTTCTACATAAGATACACCACCCATGGTCAGACAACTTAGAGGATCAACAACCATGTTGGCCTTGCTGGGGTGGTAGAGAAAACTCATGTCGTAATCTTTCAATAATTATAACCATCTTCATTTTTGGGGAATTAATTCTTCTTTGGTAAACAAATATTGAAGAATCTTGCGTTCGGTTTACCAATTAACATTAACACTATAGAGGCAATGCCATATTTTCAAGGCAAATACCATGACCGCTAACTCAAGATCATGAGTTTGGTAGTTCTTCTTATGAACCTTAAGTTTTCTAGAAGAATAGGCTACATCCTTCGAGTTTTGTTTAAGGACACAACCCAATCCCACTCGGGATGCGTCAAAATATTCCACGTAACCCTCGTATACTCCGATAAAGTTAACACTGGAGTGGTGGTAATCCTATCTTTCAAGATTTGGAAACTTCATTCACAACTCTCTGACCACTCAAATTTCACATTCTTTTGGGTGAAAGTAGTCAAAGGAGATGCAATGGATGCAAAACCATCCACAAACCTCCTGTAATACCCGGTTAGGCTCAAGAAACTTTTTAAATATCTATTGGAGTCAGAGGTCTACACCTATTTCTCACCGCCTCGATTTTCTTTGAATAAATTTTGACACCCTCGCTAGATATGACACGACTAAAAACACCGAAGACCTTAACCAAATTTTTTTTTGCTATAATTGGAAAATAATTGGTGTTTCTTCAAGACTTGCAAAAGCACTAACAAATGAAAAGTATGATAATTTTTTTTTAATACACCAAGATGTCATCCATGAAGACAATCACAAATGCAACTATGTAGTTTCGGAACACCCTATTCGTTAGGTCAATAAATGTCGCCGAGGCATAAGTCAACCCAAAAGACATCACTCTAAACTCATAGTGACCAATTTTCGTACATTTCAGACCCTAAAAGTTAGTTTAGTGGGATAAGGCACATTCAACATCCCTTTGAACCAACTTCCCGGATGTCATGGATGTTTTTGGATGTTTTGGTTATTAAACCTCCTAAATGATCTATTTACGTTAAAAATGGACTTAGAAACATTACTTAAATCGAATGACACCTATATTAGGATTTACATTGTGTCTTGGATTTTCAAGTTGTTAGATTATCCCCCCATTAGGAACACTCATCCACTAATGACAACAAAACACTTTTGAAGGATGGAATTGATTCAAGACTAGCAACCCAACCAATCAATGATATCAAATCAATATAAATCATATCATTTCAACATGTCCAATATAAAAACTCATATTACCGAACAAAAAAGATCAAAACACTTCTTCATGAGTCAATTAGCACAAAGTGCAACTAGACAACAAGATACTTATCATTTCATAAAGAGCGACCATATAAAAAATCACTACATAACTCAAAACAAGCAAAAAAGCAAAATTTCATGTTCTTAAGAGAAATACTACAATAACTTCACTGTATTTTTTTTTTCAAAATGCATAATGTGAAAAACTTCACCAAAAAATCAAGAAACTTCAATTTCTAGTCATGTTTATATTTTAAAAAGAATGACTAACCTTAATTCTTTAAAAAATGAGGGTAACGGGATTTCAAGTGTGCCTCGACCTCCTATGTTTCACCCTCAACTAGATGATTTTTCTATAATACCTTTACAAAAACCACCTCTTTATTCCTTAACACCTTGACTTGCCTATCAAGAATTTGAAGCGAAACTTCCACATAAGAGAGGTTATCCTTGACACCAAGACCCTTAATATGTAGAATGGACTAGGGATCACATATACACTCTTTCAATATAGAAATATGGAAAACTAGATAAACCAAATCAAATTCACTAGGAAGGTTCAATTCATAGGCAATGTTACCAACCCTTTGCAAGAATTCATAGGAACCCACATAATGAGGACTCAACTTCATAAAAGCTGGCTTCTAGCATTAGAGCATCACAACACATTAGATTATTTATCATCTCATCATTAGTATTATGTATGAATTTACTACAATAATTTTATTAGAGTGTTTATAGAGACTGGTCTTTTCATTAACTTTACAATCTCATAGGTGAGTACGTCTTGGTAACATTTAGTTAGACTTATTTGAGATTTCTCTCACCTTTCCCATTAGCCTCTTATCATGTTGTTATCACATACTTTAACTTTAACACATTTACTTTTCGTAATTACTCACCACTTTATGTGAATATTCATTTAATCGTATGCCAATGCACTTGGCCCTTTAAGGTGTGTCACACTCTTACATAACCCCTCTGGGGTTTGACTATCTCATTACGTAACATCTTAGGTTAACATACTTTTAATTGTGTGCTATACTTATGAGTCCACACATACAATCCATGAGGCTTTATTCTTAGTTTGTCTAAGTAATTCATATTTAACCAAGATTATATGGTACAATACTTATGCATCTTGTAGATATGCCAAGATATTGATTTTGATATTTAGAGGCAGCATTCATTAAATATTTATTTACGTATGACTTATGTGTCAATACGGAATTCGGGAAGGGAACCTGATTTCTGATCCCTTGAATAACACTTAATTTTATAGTAAACTTGATAATTGCATTTTTCAGATTTGGGGGACCCTATTTGGATCCCCATCACTCCCATAATATTTTCCTTTCTTTTCCTCCTCTCTTTTTGTTTTAAGGTAAGTAGTATGTGGGATTAATCTCCCACAAGCTCATTCTTTTTCTTTTAATTTATCTCTTGACTTTCTCACCTATCCAATTGGTTGGTGGTTCAATCCCCATTCACCTCGTTTTATTTTTCTCCTTTGTTTCTTTCTCCTAACTCTATCATTTATTAAAGAGGTTGTGGGTGCAATCCCCATTCTCTACATTTAATTTTTTTCTCCTAACTCTCTCATCTATTCAATAGGTTGTGGCTTCAACCCCCACTCTCCATATTTTTTTTTCTTTTATTTTTCTCAGGAAATTTTTTGTAGTTTAAAATTGGTGAGGTCTCCAATGACCTCACAATCTTTAAAAATTCATAAAACATAACTATTTTTTTGATTCTTTGCCAAGACCACCTATTTCTAGCAAGCTGAAAATTTGGTCTCTTCCAATATATCTTCTCTCATTGTTATGTTGATTTTTGTAGTATTTTGACTGGTATTCAATCATCTAACTTAACCTTATATGAACATCATGTTTTTACAATTTATACACGCAAAACATTGCATTTTAACATACAAATTTCAAAGAGCAAACATAGTAAATTTTGAGCATGCACATTCTCAAAACAGTCAACTTAATATACTTTTCCGAAAGATATTTTTCACACCTTACATGATTTGCGAATACACATTCACACATAATCGGAACCGAACTTAAAACTATCTACTGGAAGACATACCAAAGCAAGCTTTGAATCTTTCAAAAGATCTAATGAAAGGGGAATGCAATGTGTACAACCTTAGTTGTTCAATCGTGATTAAATTGAACCTTAAGGGTTCTTGGGAAAGGGACCAAGAGAGAAGAAATCCGTACCTGAAGTTGTTCAA
>JAKWIY010001968.1:0-12933 GCA_027704805.1 Solanum corneliomulleri | reverse complement strand
TGGTGGATCCTTCTAAGATTGAGACAGTGAAGAATTGGGTAAGACCTACTAATGTGTCAGAAATAAGGAGCTTTGTTGGTTTAGCTAGCTATTACCGCTCGATTTGTCAAGGGATTCTCTTCCATTGCTTCTCAATGACGAACTTGACTAAGCAGAATGTTCCATTTGTATGGTCGGATGAGTGCGAAGAAAGCTTTCAGAAACTCAAGACTTGTTGACTACGCCAACTATCCTTACCTTGCCCGTAGAGGGTAAGAACTTCATTGTTTATTGTGATGCATCCTATTCTGGGTTGGGTGCAGTGCTAATGCAAGAGAAGAATGTGATTGCTTATGCTTCAAGACAATTAAAGGTGCATGAACGTAACTATCCGACCCATGATTTGGAATTGCTGGGGTAGTGTTTGCATTAAAGCAATGGAGACACTATCTATATGGGGTTAAGTGTGAAGTATACACGGATCATCGTAGCCTACAGTATGTCTTTACTCAGAAGGATTTGAACTTGAGACAGAGGAGATGGATGGAACTACTGAAGGACTACGATATCAATATTTGTATCATCCGGGAAAAGCAAATGTTGTGGCGGATGCTTTAAGTAGAAAGGCGGGAAGCATGGGAAGTCTAGCTCACTTGCAAGCTTCTAGACGCCCATTGGCCGAGAAGTTCAGATTCTGGCTAATGACCTTATGAGGTTAGAAGTAAATGAGAAGGGAGGATTTTTAGCTTGTGTGGAGGCGAAGATCTTCCTTTCTTGACAAGATTAAGGGAAAACAGTTAATGATGAGAGAAAATTGATCCAGATCCGAGATAAAGTGTTGCGAGGAGAGGCTAAGGAAGCACAAAATCGATGAGGAAGGTGTTTTGAGAATTAGGGAAGGGTATGTGTACCCCGCATCGATGATTTGATCAACACTATTCTGACAGAGGCTCATAGTTAAAGATATTTATACATCCGGGTGCAACCAAGATGTACCGTGACCTTAAACAACATTTGGGTGGAGTAGAATGAAGCGTGATATTGTTGACTTTATTGCCAAATGTCCAAACTGTCAACAAGTAAAGTATGAACACCAAAGGCCGGAGGAACACTTTAGAGAATGCCCATTCCTGAATGGAAATGGGAGAGAATCGTAATGGACTTCGTGGTTGGTCTTCAAAGACAATGGGTAAGTATGACTCTATTTGGGTGATTGTTGATAGGTTAACTAAGTCTGCTCATTTTATTCCGGTCAAGGTGACTTACAATGCAGAGAAGTTAGCCAAGATCTATATCTCAGAATCGTTCGATTGCATGGGGTTCCACTATCCATTATATCAGATAGAGGTACACAGTTTACTTCTAAGTTTTGGAAAACATTGCATGCAGAATTGGTACTAGGTTGGACCTTAGACGCATTCCATCCTCAGACCGATGGTCAGTCTGAGCGAACGATTCAAGTGTTGGAGGATATGCTTCGTGCATGTGTGATAGATTTGGTGGTCATTGGGATAACTTCTTACCTTAGCGGAGTTTCATACAACAATAGCTATCACTCAAGCATTGATATGGCCCATTTGAAGCATTGTATGGTAGGAGATGTAGGCTCCCATTGGGTGGTTTGATGCATTTGAGGTTAGACCTTGGGGTACTGACCTTTTGAGGGATTCATTAGAGAAAGTGAAATCTATTCAAGAAAAGCTTTTAGCGGCGCAAAGTAGGAAAAAAGAATATGCAGAACGAAAGGTTAGAGACTTAGAGTTCATGGAGGGTGAGAGTCAAGTCTTGTTGAAGGTTCGCCCATGAAAGGGGTGATTCGGTTTGGGTAAAGAGGTAAGCTAAGCCCAAGGTACATTGGTCCCTTTGAAGTACTTAAGCGAGTAGGGGAGGTGGCTTATGAGTTAGCCTTGCCTCCAGAGCTGTCCGGAGTACATCCGGTATTCCATGTGTCTATGTTGAAAAGATACCATGGGGATGGAAACTACATTATCCGTTGGGATTCAGTTTTGCTTGATGATGAGAATTTGTCTTATGAGGAGGAGGCCTGTTGCTATTTTAGATAGAGAAGTTCGCAAGTTGAGGTCAGGGAGGGAGATTGCATCATCAAGGTGCAATGGAAGAATCGACCGGTTGAAGAAGCCACTTGGGAAAAGGAGGCAGATATGCAAGAAAGATACCCATATCTGTTTAAAGATTCAGGTACTCCTTCTCGCCCTTGTTTTTCTTCTTGTGATCGTTCGAGGACGAACGATGGGTAAATTGGTATCTATTGTAATGACCTCTTTAGTCGTTTTGAGCGGCAGATTTTATTCTGGAAAACTGGGAAGACACGGACCCCACGACAGACCGTCATGGGCACGACGGACCGTTGCAGGGTCTCGTTTCAAAACACTTAGAAATTCTGAAATGGGGTAAGAAAATCGACTCTCTGAACTTCGTAACGGAATGGCAGGACGGACCGTCACAGGAGTGACGGACCGTCACAGACTCTTTGGTGGAAATTGAGTCTCTGAACTTTGCAACGACCTGCAGGACGGATCGTCGCAGGAACGACGGGCCGTCACAGGTTTGCGTAATCCCAGTCGGGTCGGATTTCTTTACACGTTTTAAGGGACGTTTTGGACTATTCCTACTTTAATTATAAAGTTAGAGGGTTAAGGTTAATAGTCTAATTACTGGGGGTTAAAAGAGGTAACCTTAAGTTATTAGTGGGTTATTATTGCCATCTTTTATTCTTACTTACTGCTAATTAGGGTAAAAGAAAGAGGGTTTGAATAAGAAAAATAGAAAGAACAAGAAGGGAGAGAGAGGATCGATCGAGAAGGGGAAAAACACAAGGCTTTGGGGAAAATTCTTGCTTGATCACTAGTCTTCGGTGGAGGTAGGTTATGGTTATTTTACGATATTCGTAGTAAACTTCTAATAGAGAATGATATGTATTGATAGTATTGTACACCCTGCTATGTGCTTAATTGTATGCTTGCATGAATGTGATTATATAATTGTGATTATATAAGCATGATGAAGTTATTGAATCCCAAATCTTGCAAAACCCTAATCTCTTGTTAACGATAATGCCTTGGTATGAGAGAAGGCTTGATAAACTAAAGTAATGAGAATGATAATGCCTTGGTATGAGAGAAGGCTTGATAAACTAAAGTAATGAGAATGATAATGCCTTGGTATAAGAGGAGGCTTGATGAACGAACTTAATGAGATTAGTGGATCGGAGTGTCACGTTCCGACACATAGAATTAAGGGATCGGGTGTCACGAACCGACACGTAGTATTAGGGGGACGGGTGTCACGAATCGACACGTAGATTTAGGGGATCGGGTGTCACGAACCGACACGTAGATTTAGGGGATCGGGTGTCACGAACCGACACGTAGAATTAGGGGATCGGAGTGTCACGTTCCGACACATAGTAGTAGGGGATCGGAGTGTCACGTACCGACACAAGAGGAATAGAGATTGATGAGGGAGCGGAGTGTCACGTACCGACACAAGAGGAATATGGATAATGAATCTTGAAAGATGCTAATGTACTCAATCTAATGAATCTAATATCCCAAATGAGTATGCTACTGAGGCTTGAATCCTCATGTGTGAACTTGACGGTAATTGTTAATGATATAGTACTTGTTGTTGCTACATGTTGAGTATCATAGTTGATTTTATGATATTACTTGGTATATACTGTTTTCTATTTTGAGTTGGCCGATGATATCTACTCAGTACCCGTGTTTTGTACTGACCCCTACTTTTATGTTTTCTTTTTGTTATTTGTGGAGTGCAGCAAACGTACCGTCATCTTCAACTCAACCGCAATTCTAGCCAGTCTTCGTCACATCGGATCTTCAGGGTGAGCTAACGCTTCTAGCTTGGACTGGACTTTCTTCCTCATGTCTTGATGCCTTGAAGTTCCGGCATGGACTAGATTTTACTTGTTTTAGCTTTTAGAATACTCTTAGTTTAGTCATTTGATCATAGATGTTCTTATGGTGATGACTTCCAGATTTTGGGGAATAATAGATGTTGAATTTTAATAGTTATTGAATTGGTTTTATTAATGAGTTTAAGTCTTCCGCTTTACTTTCTATTGATGTTATATTGAAATGTTAAGGTTTAGATTGGTTGGTTCGCTCACATAGGAGGGTAAGTGTGGGTGCCAGTCGCGGCCCGGTTTTGGGTCGTGACAGGTAGATAACCCAAATCTCACACGTTAATAAGGATTAAGGCCACCCTTCTTGTTTAGAAAGTATAATATTGGGTACTTGTCATATAAAGTTGAGATTTTTATATTCCATTATGTGATATTAATAATGCCCTTTCTTTACAGAGGATTAGTGTCAGTTTTATTTATTTGCAATCCTAGTGGAAGTTCAGAAGATAATATTTACCTAGCTTAATACCTGCTGATTACGAAAGGAAACAAACTCAAATCTCCTAGACTAACCTGTTTTCTGATCCCACATCACTCTAGCATCTCTGTAAGAGAAACATTAATATAGCATCAAGTACAATCATCCATTTTTGAAAATATGAACGCCATGAGAACGTGTATAGTACAAAATAAATAAAGAATAGAAGTACAAGAAGCCAGTGTATACTGAAAAGTTGTAAGCTTTGGACTAAGATGACCCACAAATAGGGCTGACAGGGGGACCGGGTCATCCCGCCCCGGCCTGCGTCCCGTCCCGACCCGGAACCGGAACCGGAACCGGCCCATCCCCAGGGTTTAAGGGGATTAAGGGATGGGGGATGAGTGGACCGGTTCACCCCTGCGTCCCGGTCGACCCGGCCCGGTTGAACCAGCCGGTTCGCGGGATCCCCCCCCCCCCCCCAATTTTTTTTTTTTAAATTTTAAAAAAGTATCCATTACTATCCGTTGGGGAAACGGCTAGTGGACCCCCCTAACGGATTTATGCCTCCTTTTGACTTCCCAAACACCCCCTACCACCCCCCTACTTTTAAAACTTTATTTTAAACCCTCAAGTTATTATAATTACATTTTAACCCATTTTTAATACTATAAATACACCTATCCTCTACTATTTCTTACAAAATCATCTATTCTCATCTCTCTCATCTATTTTCTATATTCTATCAACTCTCAACTCTAAGTGTCAATCTTAATTTCTATTCAATTTTAATTCTCATATTATTAGAATCCATATATTTCAATTTTCAATTCAAAATTTTCATATTATATCAATAAATATAATTATATTATCTCATATTTGTTATCAAGTATTGGCTTGGAGTTACAAATTACAAGTTACCACAAATCACAAGCTTCAAGAATCGTTTAACGTCTGCTATTAACGCAGACGTTTGGTACATTCGTTTCATAATATTTATATTTTATTATTCGTCTTTACTTTTGTGTTATTATTATTTTTATATTACACTTATATATATATATATATATATATATATATATATATATATATAATATATATATATATATATATATATATAATATATAAATTAAGTATGAGTTCTAGCAAAAAAAAATAGTGGTAAAGGAAAAGAGAAAGCACAAGATAACGAAGAAAGTAGACTTTTTAAATTATTTAATTTTGGTAAAAAAATAGTAAGAAAAAAAGAGTAGTAAAGTGGTGGTACTTCATCTAAATCAACGAGTAGAGTTAGATTTAACATAAATGATTCTAATTATGTTGATGATACTCCTTATAATATTGATTCAAATGTTCAACTCGATCACGAAAGTTTAGAACGACGTTATGGTAATATTAATTCTAATGTTGATGAAAATTCAGGTGAAGAAGTAGAAGCTGATTTGGGAGAAGAGGAGTTAGATGAAAAACACCTACTAGTCCGGTGACAGAAGTTCCAAATGAGACTATCAATTTACCGGAGCAAAATTTTGGACATCCACCCCTTATACCTCCCACAAGGGAGAAGGTGAAGTATCAACGACCTAAAACTTCTATTGTGTGCAATTTATGACTTTTGATAAAGAAAATAGTGTTGCTATTTGTAATAAGTGTAAGCAGCTTTTAAACAAAACAAGGTGGGGGTCAAGGTGGAACGGGGGGATTAAATAGACATTTGTTATCTTGTGTGCCGATTCAATATAAAGAAGCTAAAGCATTAGCCAATAGAAAAAGGGAATTTCAATTAATGAATTAGATATTACCGGTAATGCATCGATAGGGGCTTCTAACAAGGTTCAAGGAACATTAGATCCTTTTAACCCCGCTGGTCCAATAACACAACATAAATATAATAAGGAATTAGATCGGAAAATTTTAGCTAAAATGGTTTCTGTTTGTGGTTTGCCTTATAGTTTTCCTTCAAATCCCGATTTTGTCGAATATATTCAACAAACTTATAATCCGGATTATAGAGGCTTTTCAAGAAATACTGTCAAAACTGATGTTTTTGAATATCAAGCTAAACATTGTCAATTTCTTCGTTGTCTATTTAGCATATTAGATAGTAGAGTGTCTATTACTTCGGACATGGGTCGTAGTGTTAATGGAAATTATTATTTAACTGTAACTGCACATTGGATTGATCATAATTGGAATTTGCAAAAAAGAATTATATGTTATAAACTATGTATAGAGAAAAAACTGGTGCATATTTAGCTACAAATATTATAAGTGTTTTAGATTATTACATGATTATAGATAAAATAATGTCTGTCGCATTAGATAATGCATCTAATTACAAATGCTGCTAACATGTTAAAAGTTAGATTATGTCCATTGACAATAAAGTTTTTCATGTTAGATGTGTTGCACATATATTAAATTTAGTTGTACAAGATGGTATTTCATTATTTGATTGTGGTAGCGTAAAGTTGAATATGCTGTTACTGGATTTTTCATTCAAATAATGCTGCTAGAATTAGGGAATTTAATGAGCGTTGTTCACTATGTGAATTGTCACATAGAAAAATTCCAAAACATATTAAAACAAGGTGGAATTCTCTTTACGAAATGCTTTCGGTTGCTTATAAATATAGAAGACCCATACAAATGGTTATTAATGCTCATAATGCTAACCCATTATATAGAATTTGTGATGAAGATTGGGAAGAAACTAAAGAACTATTACAATTTTTAAGACTTTTTTATGATGCTACTACCATGTTTTCGGGAATTTATTATCCTACTATTTCTTCCGTATTAATAAATATTTGTGCTCTTTCAATTCAATTTTGTAAATATAAAAAAATAGATCACTTTAGAGTTGCAATTGAAGGTATGATTGAAAAATTTAAAAAATATTTTTTCCTATTCCTCAAGTTTTTTTAACGGCTACTTACTTCATCCTGCTTATAAATTACAAGGTGTGAAAGGCCTTGTCGACACTTTTTATGAAACTTAGAAATTTTACCGAAAGAAATTCCAGATTGTGAAACGTGTAAGTCTAGCATAAAATAGAAGCAAAAGTTTTGTATGAAAATATAGAACTAGTGAAAATTTTGAAGGAGAAGTTGGTCAAACTTCTAATGTTGAGATTGATTTGTTCAGTTCCAATTTCATGTTATATGCGAGGTTTTGTTGGTCTTAATTCTACTAACCGTGATGATTTTGAAGAATATCTTAATCAATCTTTAGAAAACTTGGAAATCAAAGATGGCAATGAAGATTTATTAGGATGGTGGAGTAGACGAAGCGATGCATTTCCAACTTTGAGAAAAATGGTTCGTGATGATTCTAGCTATTCAAGCTTCATCAGTTGCATCGGAGGCTGCTTTCAGTGCGGCAAGGTTTCAAATCGGTGATCATAGACATTCATTGGTGGAAGACAGTTTGGAAACAACAGTTTTATTTAGAGACTGGTGCAATGCCAAAGGGAGGAATAACAATTGCCAAAGTTAAGTAAAAAACAAGCAACTTGGATCAAAACTGTATTGAATGCAGTGGATGGATGAATTAGAGGCACAAGAATTTCTAACAAGTTTGCCAACACCGGAGGATATCACCATCGATATGATGCGACAATTAGAATTAAATTTTAAAGGAGAAAACATATATTATTAGATTACATTCGAGAACTAATTGAAACAGAACCCTTCCTAGAAGGTGGCTGCGTAAAATTAGTTACTCATCTAATATCTGTAACAAATATTAGTTTTACGTATGAGAACTTATTGAAACAGAACCCTTCCTAGAAGGTGGCTGCGTAGATTAGTTACTCCACTAATATTTGTTAATTGTAAGTTGTAACTTTATAAGTTCTACTGAATAAATTGAAGGTTTAACTTTTGTTCAAGTTTTTTTTAATACAATTATTGTTTTTGAATTTTAATTTTAATATATACAATTAAATATATATACTAAAGTACTAAACTATTTTAAAATACTTAATTTAAAGTTTACAATTTACATTACTTTAAAATATTAAATTTCAAATTTAAATTCTCACAAATTTGAAATTTAAAACTTTAAAGTTGAAACTTGAAATTTGAAAAATGAATCTTAAAATTTGAAAATTGAAACTTTAAATTAGAAAATTTATTTTGATATTTGAAAATCAAAAATTAAATTTAAAATTTATTAGCTAAAGACGTATCATTTCAATAAAAATATATAGATATTTCAAAAAAGAATCCCCCGTCCCATGCCATCCCGTCCTGTCCCGTCCCGTTCCCCCAAATCCCATCTCATCCCGTATATATAGTGGGACGGGATGTGACCTATTTTCGTCCCCCCAAATTCGGTCCCCCCGATCTCGGTCCCGTGTCAAATCCCCTCCCGTCCCCCGTCCCGTCCCGTCCCCCAGTCCCCTTCCCCGTCCACTTGCCAGCCCTACCCACAAATATGTTAAAATGATCTGTAAATGAGAAGAAACAATTTTAGTTTTTGAAAAGATAATGTAAAAAATTAAGATGGTCTAAAATGGAGGTGAGAAAAGATACACACTTGATGTGTCCTCTCTTTAAGCACTGACATACGCCCAATTAACCTTTATAGTCTATCCAAATATGCGGATTTCATTATTTTTTAGGCGGACAAACACTAAAATATTAGATAAAATTGCAGGAGACAGAGGTTTAGACTCACATTTGGGCGCTGGGAGAGGGAATTCCTAACTTATATAACTTTGATTTATTTAGAGGATGTTAATTCTATATGGTATAACCTTTTAGTTGGTAGTCCATTGTATTCTATTTTAGCTTCTTTTCCTAGATATTGTTCTAACATATTTAGTTACATTTAATAAAAGATCTCTTATTTCTTTTTAACCAAATAGTCTACATGATGAATAAATGAAAAGTTTTCAAATCTGTATTAGGCTTTTGCTCACTCTCATATTCTGCCTCAACTTTCCTATAAAAATAAAGAGAAGAAAGCATGTCCACATCCTACATCTGTTACAAACACTTCAACATACAAAAATTTCAAAAACAATATTTCACAACACAAGGCTTGAGGAGTTCATGGTTCAAAGTTTGGTAGCATATCAATTGTTTCTTTATACTTTACTTGGAACAATTGATTTACAAATCTTATTAATCACAAATTTACGATTCACTAATAAAGTCAACTGATTACAAATCAAAGATAGTGTTGTCAGTCTCACTAACTTGAATTTTTAGGGGTGTTTCTAAGAGAAGATACGTCTAACCTCTTATTCTGTCTAAGTTTCCTTTAACACATTCATTTTAGAGTAGGAACAAGTAAAACACCTTGTTGTATCCTTAATAATAGCAAGAAAGCTCATACAGGTATCTAATGTAGGACAAAGAGCAAAGTCGGAATAAAGGGCGCAAGAAACCATCAACGAACATACCCGTAGTTCAAATTCTGGTATAAGTAGTTCCAGATCCTTCAATTTGCTAAGAAGACACATCGGTTGTTCAAATTCTGCATAAGTAGTTGCAGATCTTTAAATTTTCACACTGTAAATGAAAATAATGTGAAAAATTTAATGGAATGATGTAAAAAAAACTCGAAGCGAAACCCACAACAGTATACAATTAAAATGAAGAAACCCAAAAAGTTAATTTCAATGGAAAACCAAAATATACAAACAGAAGAAGTCCAGAAGAAGTATGATGGGAAAAACAACTAGAATTAAGGAACCCAAAAAGTTAATTTCGACAAAGAACCATCTAAGAACATATAAGATTTAAAAAAATTATGATGAAGACAGACTAAATAAACTTTTGCATGTAATAAACAAAGCAAAAATCAGTAACGGAACAAAAAAAACACAACCACATAACAAAAATTGAACATCAACACTTAAACCAACTGAAAAAGAAGAAAAAATCATCCATTTTGAGGAAAACAAAGAAGATCACCAAAAAGCCAAAGAAACAATATGAAGAAGCTTACCTCAACAGAAAGCTGGAGAAAGAAGAACTTTTGGTATGCATAGACCGTAGTCCGCAGTGATGTGTACACTGAAAGCACAACAACAGGGCACGTAGCCAAAATATAGTACTAAAAAGACTAAAATACCCTCGGACCTATGAAGCAGGCATGTTGAACATGCCTTTTCTAATGTAAGAGTAATTCAGGAATTAAAATCATAAAAGTAATTATTAATCCCTCTGTCTAAATTTATGTGACATGTTTCGAATTTTAAGATTTGAACAAATTTATATGACCGTAAATTTCTCATATATATTTTAAATGTTTTGAATTATCAATAATCATAACTTATAATTATTTTTACGTAATCTATAAATAAATAAATTTTATTTTAAAAATTTTAAAAATTTCACGAACAAATTCTTGATCAAACTTAAATTATTCGACTCTAAAAAAAAGCATGTCACATCAGTCAGGATAAAGAGAATAATATTTTCAATTTATATCATATTGTTTAAAATGCGAGGCTTTTCCAAGTCCTATATAATTAAAAATGTTTTGTACACCAAACTTTCTTAATCAGGATTACATGTGTCGTGAGCTCTATCTACACTTCTCCACCCTCATGTATAAAACGACCTGCTGGCAAAATCATTTCCACCACACCTCTCTACTAGAAGCATTTAGAAATTAAAAATAATCGAAAATGGCTCTCTCTTCGGACTTTAGTGAGCAGACGGACCTTAGCGGCAGGGTAGGGTTCCGCCAACAACTTCGTGGCGTTCAAACCTTTTCGCTCCCCCGATCTCCCATATACGACTATGGCGCACTGGAGCCGGCAATTAGCGGTGATATAATGCAGCTCCACCACCAGAAGCATCATCAGACTTACATCACTAATTACAATAAGGCCCTTGAACAGCTCCATGATGCCATCTCCAAAGGAGATGCTTCTACCGTCGCCAAATTGCACAGTGCCCTCAAATTTAACGGCGGAGGTATCTCCATTTCTCTCTCTCGTTTTGTTTTTTACTGAATATTTCATTGATTTGAATTTATTGGAGGAGGTTCTAGACACTTCGCTTTTTACACTTTGTCCGTTATAATTTGTTGTGAATTGATTGATTGTTGTGTTATTGCATTTGTTTGAGATAATTGGAATTTGAATTGAACTGGGTTTGAGAGATTGATCTTCCTAGTATTAAAACGAACTAGGTGGTTCTTTAATTTGATGGTGTATTACTCTCGGTGGAGTTAATAATCTCAGTTCAATGAGAAGAAATTAGGAGGAGTCCAATTTTTGGACCCTCTTGAGGTCTGATTGAATGAATCATCATGGCCGATGGCTGATATTTTTCTAAATACAAGTTCTGGTTGTGGTGATGATGTCAGTTGACTGCTGAAATCGTCTTTGAGAAATCCGTAGATATACAGTAATTAGTTACAACTTTGGTGGTCCAAAAGATAAACCTCAGATTCTCACAAATTAACATGCTGATTATCATTCCAGAAGTATGTTGGTTCTGCACTTCCTCTTGCAACTTGTGCTGAGTCTCCCACATTGGCTGGGGGATGGGGGACTATATGACTTGGGCAATTCTCACCTCCTGAGCTAGTTTTTGGAGTGAATTAGGCCCAAGGTTCATTTCTTTAACAAGTTGCACTTGATTTGCATCCATTCCTGAAATCCATTGATGTGGCCAAACAACCAGTTGTCAACGAATTGTTTGTGTTGATTATATGAGTAATCGTTCTTATATCCAAATTGACGATTTTATTTTTTCAACTTTTCACACAGGTCATATTAATCACTCAATTTTCTGGAATAACCTTGCCCCTGTCAGCGTAAGCTTACTCCCTCATTACTTGATTGTTCTGCTTTGAGGGGGAATAACATAACTGCTTAATCATATTGCAGGAAGGTGGTGGTGAGCCTCCAAAGGGTTCTCTTGGCTGGGCTATTGACACTAACTTTGGTTCACTGGAAGCTTTAGTAAAAAAGATGAACGCAGAAGGTGCTGCTTTACAGGGCTCTGGCTGGGTGGTAGGTCTCACTTCCTTTTCTTGGGTTTTTGTTGGTCAGCTTATGTTGCTGCAAATCAAGCTTTGGGTTGTACTTTTTATTTATTTATTGAGCTTGGATATATGTTTGCAGTGGCTTGGTGTCGACAAAGAGCTTAAGCGCCTGGTGGTTGAAACCACTGCAAATCAGGTGATTGATGCATGTTCTGTTTATCCTAAATTAGTAGATAGCTGAGCATCATCTTCAACAAGTGAAGTTGATGCCTCCACTTTGTTGCCTTGACTTAGAGGTTAATATTATCCAAGAAAGTGTGAAAACAAAATACATAAGACTGCTAAATTCTTGATTGCTTACAAGTCTTAGAGCTGTAGACTAAATAATCTGACTTCCATTTATTATTAGCTGCCATAATTGATAGATGTATTTTTATATTAATTGATGCTGTCTTGGCACGGTCTGAGACTCTGAGTTTTCCTCTTTGGTTAATGAACTTCTTTAACCGGTCCTTTAGGATTATTTGCATTTCACCTCCTTGGTCTGTCAGCATTCTGCAGTCTACATCATACTGTCCGGGCTTTAACTGTAGATGGGTCTTATTTTTGTCTTTTTTGACAATCCTTTTTATAC
>JAKWIY010001967.1:0-13783 GCA_027704805.1 Solanum corneliomulleri | reverse complement strand
AATAACCCAAAAAATGGTTTGCCATAGCACACGAAAAATAGTCGAAATGAAAGGTATGCTTGCTTCGGGGCTTTTTTGACCTTCAAAATGGGTCGGACAGGCCGTGAGGGCCAACCGGATGCATAGACAAGGTTTTGATCGACATCCACAAAAACATTTGGCATTTTTTACGTAGGAATCCGGATCACCCTAAAAATGGTTTGTTATAGCACATTAAAATCGTCGAAATGAGGGGTATGCTCGCTTTGGTGCTCGTTTAACCTTCAAAATGGGTCAGACGGGCCGTGAGGGACAACTGGATGCATAGACAAGGTCTTGACGGACGTCCACAAAAAATTTTGCCCTTTTTGACGTCGGAATCCGGATTACCCAAAAAATGGTTTGCTATAGCACACGAAAATAGTCAAAATGAGGGGTATGCTCGTTTCGGGGCTCGTTTAACCTTCAAAATGGGTCGGACGGGTCGTGAGGGCCAACCGGCTGCATAGACAAGGTCTTGACGGACGTCCACAAAAAAAATTGGAATTTTTGACATCGGAATCCGGATCACCCAAAAAATGGTTTGCCATAGCACATGAAAATCGTCGAAATGATGGGTATGCTCGTTTCGGAGCCCGTTTGACCTTCAAAATGGGTCGGAAAGGCCGTGATGGCCAAATGGATGCATAGAAAAGGTCTTGACAGACGCCCAAATTTTTTTTGGCATTTTTGAAGTCAGAATCCGTATCACTTAAAAAATGGTTTGCTATAGTACACGAAAAATAGTCGAAATGAGGGGTATGCTCGTTTCGAGGCTCGTTTGACCTTCAAAATTGTTCAGACGGGCCGTGAGGGAAAACCGGATGCATAGAGAAGGTCTTGACGGATATCCACAAATAAAATTGGAATTTTTGACATCGGAATCCGGATCACCCAAAAAATGGTTTGCTATAGCACACGAAAATCGTCGAAATGAAGGGTATGGTCGCTTCGGGGCCCGTTTGACCTTCAAAATGGGTCGGACAGTCCGTGATGGCCAAATGGATGCATAGAAAAGGTCTTGACGAACGCCAAATTTTTTTTTTGGCATTTTTGACGTCGGAATCCGGATCACTTAAAAAATGGTTTGCTATAGCACACGAAAATCGTCGAAATGAGGGGTATGCTCCCTTCGGAGCTCGTTTGACCTTCTAAATGGGTCTAGCGGACCGTGAGGGCCAATCGGATGCATAGACAAGGTCTTGAATGATGTCAACAAAAAAATTTGGCATTTTTGACGTCGGGATCCGGATCACCCAAAAAAAGGTTTGCTATAGAACAAGAAAATCGTCGAAATGAGGGGTATGCTCGCTTCGGGGCTCGTTTGACCTTCTTAATGGGTCGGACGGGCCGTGAGGGCCAATCGGATTCATAGACAAGGTCTTGATGGATTTCCCAAAAAATTTGGCATTTTTGACGTCAGAATATGGATCACTCAAAAAATGGTTTGCAATAGCACACGAAAATAGTCGAAATGAGGGGTATGTTCGCTTCGGGGCTCGTTTGACCTCTAAAATGGGTCAGATGGGCCGTGAGGGACAACTGGATGCATAGACAAGGTCTTAACAGACGTCCACAAAAAAATTTGGCATTTTTGACGTCGAAATCCGGATAACCCAAAAAATGGTTTGTTATAGCACACGAAAATCATCAAAATGAGGGGTATGCTCGCTTCGGGGCTCGTTTGACCTTCTAAATGGGTCGGACGTGCCGTGAGGGACAATCGGATGCATACACATGGTCTTGACAGACGTCCATAATAAAATTTGGCATTTTTGACGTCGGAATTCGTATCACCCAAAAAATGGTTTGTTATAGCACACGAAAATCATCAAAATGAGGGGTATGCTCACTTCGGGGCTCGTTTGACCTTCAAAATGGTTCAGACGGACCGCGAGAACCAACCAGATGCATAGACAAGGTCTTGACGGATGTCCACAAAAAAATTTGGCCTTTTTGACGTTGGAATCCGGATCACACAAAAAATAGTTTGTTATAGCACACGAAAATCATCGAAATGAGGGGTATGCTCGCTTCGGGGCTCGTTTGACCTTCTAAATGGGATGGACGGGTCGTGAGGGCCAACCGGATGCATAGACAAGGTCTTGACAGATGTCCATAAAAA
Organism: Solanum corneliomulleri; assembly: GCA_027704805.1. NCBI lineage: Eukaryota > Viridiplantae > Streptophyta > Magnoliopsida > Solanales > Solanaceae > Solanum > Solanum corneliomulleri. Next base: position 11,640 of record JAKWIY010001967.1, on the reverse strand, counting down.
AATTTGGCATTTTTGACGTTGGGATCCGGATCACCCAAAAAAAGGTTTGCTATAGAACAAGAAAATCGTCGAAATGAGGGGTATGCTTGCTTCGGGGCTCGTTTGACCTTCTTAATGGGTCGGAAGGGCCGTGAGGGCCAATCGGATTCATAGACAAGGTCTTGATGGATTTCCCAAAAAATTTGGCATTTTTGACGTCAGAATATGGATCACTCAAAAAATGGTTTGCTATAGCACACGAAAATCGTCGAAATGAGGGGTATGCTCGCTTAGGGGCTTGTTTGACCTTCAAAATGGGTCGGAGGGGCGGTGAGGCCAACAGTATGCATAGACAAGGTCTTGAAGGACGTCTACAAAAATATTTGGTATTTTTGACGTCGGTATCCAGATCACCCAGAAAATGGTTTGCTATAGAACACAAAAATCGTCGAAATGAGGGGTATGCTCGCTTGGGGGTCGTTTGACCTTCAAAATGGTTCAGACGGGCCGCGAGAACCAACCGGATGCATAGACAAGGTCTTGACGGATGTCCACAAAAAAATTTGGCCTTTTTGACGTCAGAATCCGGATCACACAAAAAATAGTTTGCTATAGCACACGAAAATCATCGAAATGAGGGATATGCTCGCTTCGGGGCTCGTTTGACCTTCTAAATGGGAAGGACGGGTCGTGACGGCCAACCGGATGCATAGACAAGGTCTTGACAGATGTCCATAAAAAAATTTGGCATTTTTGACGTTGTAAACCGGATCACCCAAAAAATGGTTCGCTATAGCACACAAAAATCGTCGAAATGAGGGGTATGCTCGCTTCGGGGATCGTTTGACCTTCTAAATGGGTCGGACGGGCCGTGAGGGCCAATAGGATGCATAGACAAGGACTTGAACGGACGTCCACAAAAATTTTTGTCAATTTTAAACGTCGGAATCCGGATCACTCAAAAAATGGTTTCTATAGCACACGAAAATCATCGAAATGGGGGTATGTGCTTGCTTCGGGGCTTGTTTGACCTTCTAAATAATGGGAAGGACGGGTCGTGAGGGCCAACCGGATGCATAGACATGGTCTTGACAGATGTCCATAGAAAAAATTTGGCATTTTTGACGTTGTAAACCGGATCACCCAAAAAATGGTTTGCTACAGCACACGAAAATCGTCGAAATAAGGGGTATGCTCGCTTCGGGGCTCGTTTGACCTTCTAAATGGGTCGGACGGGCCGTGAGGGCCAATAGGATGCATAGACAAGGACTTGACGGACGTCCACAAAAAAAATTGTCATTTTAACGTCGGAATCCGGATCACTCAAAAAATGGTTTGCTATAGCACACGAAAATCATCGAAATGAGGAGTATGCTCGCTTCGGGGCTCGTTTGACCTTCTAAATGGGAAGGACGGGTCGTGAGGGCCAAGCGGATGCATAGACAAGGTCTTGACAGATGTCCATAAAAAAATTTGGCATTTTTGACGTTGTAAACCGGATCATCCAAAAAATGGTTTGCTATAGCACACGAAAATCGTCGAAATGAGGGTTATGCTCGCTTCGGGGCTCGTTTGACCTTCTAAATGGGTCGGACGGGCCGTGAGGGCCAATAGGATGCATAGACAAGGACTTGACGGACGTCCACAAAATTTTTTGTCATTTTAACGTCGGAATCCGGATCACTCAAAAAATGGTTTGCTATAGCACACAAAAATCATCGAAATGAGGGGTATGCTCGCTCGCGGGCTCGTTTGACCTTCAAAATGGTTCAGACGGTCCGCGAGAACCCACCGGATGCATAGAGAAAGGTCGCTTGACAGATGTCCACAAAAAAATTGGCCTTTTTGACGTCGGAATCCGGATCACACAAAAAAGTTTGTATATAGCAAACGAAAATCATCGAAATGAGGGGTATGCTCGCTTCAGGCTCGTTTGACCTTCTAAATGGGAAGGACGGGTCGTGAGGGTCAACCGGATGCATAGAAAAGGTCTTGACAGATGTCCATAAAAAATTTTTGGCATTTTTGACGTTGTAAACACGGATTCACCCAAAAAATGGTTTGCTATAGCACACAAAAAAGTAGTAGAAATAAGGGGTATGCTCGCTTCGGGGCTTGTTTGACCTTTAAATGGGTCGGAAGGGCCGTGAGGGCAATAGGATGCATAGACAAGATTGATGGACGTCCACAAAAATTTTGTCATTTAAACGTCGGAATCCGGATCACTCAAAAAATGGTTTGCTATAGCAACGAAAATCGTCGAAATGAGGGTTATGCTCGCTTCGGGGCTCGTTTGACCTTCTAAATGGGTCGGACGGGCCGTGAGGGCCAATAGGATGCATAGACAAGGACTTGACGGACGTCCACAAAATTTTTTGTCATTTTAACGTCGGAATCCGGATCACTCAAAAAATGGTTTGCTATAGCACACAAAAATCATCGAAATGAGGGGTATGCTCGCTTCGGGGCTCGTTTGACCTTCAAAATGGTTCAGACGGTCCGCGAGAACCAACCGGATGCATAGAGAAGGTCTTGACAGATGTCCACAAAAAAAATTGGCCTTTTTGACGTCGGAATCCGGATCACACAAAAAATAGTTTGCTATATAGCACACGAAAATCATCGAAATGAGGGGTATGCTCGCTTCAGGGCTCGTTTGACCTTCTAAATGGGAAGGACGGGTCGTGAGGGTCAACCGGATGCATAGAAAAGGTCTTGACAGATGTCCATAAAAAATTTTGGCATTTTTGACGTTGTAAACCGGATCACCCAAAAAATGGTTTGCTATAGCACACAAAAATCGTAGAAATAAGGGGTATGCTCGCTTCGGGGCTTGTTTGACCTTCTAAATGGGTCGGACGGGCCGTGAGGGCCAATAGGATGCATAGACAAGGACTTGATGGACGTCCACAAAAAATTTTGTCATTTTAACGTCGGAATCCGGATCACTCAAAAAATGGTTTGCTATAGCACACGAAAATCGTCGAAATGTGGGGTATGCTCGCTTCGGGGCTCGTTTGACCTGCTAAATGGGTGGGACGGGACATGAGGTCCAACCGGATGTATAGACAAGGTCTTGACGGATGTCCACAAAAAAATTTGGCATTTTTGACGTCTAAATCCGAATCACTCAAAAAATGGTTTGCTATAGCACAGAAAATCGTCGAAATGAGGGGTATGCTCGCTTCGGGGCTGGTTTGACCTTTAAAATGGGTTGGACGGGCCGTGAGGGCCCACCGGATGCATAGACAAGGTCTTGACGCACGTCCACAAAAAAATTTGGCATTTTTGACATCGGGATCTGGATCACCCAAAAAATGGTTTGCTATAGCACAAGAAAATCGTCGAAATGAGGGGTATGCTCGCTGCGGGGCTCGTTTGACCTTCAAAATGGGTCAGACGGGCTGTGAGGACCAACCGGATGCATAGACAAGTTCTTGACGGACGTCCACAAAAAAATTTGGTATTTTTAACGTCGGAATCCGGATCACCCAAAAAATGGTTTGCTATAGCACATGAAAATCATCGAAATGAGGATTATGCTCGCTTCGGGGCTCGTTTGACCTTCAAAATGGGTCGGACGGGCCGTGAGGGCCAACCGAATGCATAGACAAGGTCTTGATGCATGTCCACAAAAAAATTTGGCATTCTTGACGTCGGGATCCGGATCACCCAAAAAATAGTTTGCTATAGCACACGAAAATTATTGAAATGAGGGGTATGCTCGCTTCGGGGCTCGTTTGAACATCTAAATGGTTTGGACGGGCCGTGAGGGCTAACCGGATGCATAGACAAGGTCTTGAACGACGTCGACAAAAAAATTGGGCATTGTTGTTGTCGGAATCTGGATCACCCTAAAAATGGTTTGCTATTGCATACGAAAATCGTCTAAATGAGGTGTATGCTTGCTTCGGGGCTCGTTTAACCTTCTAAATGGGTCGGACGGGCTGTGAGGGCCAATCAGATTCATAGAAAAGATATTGACGGACGTCCACAAAAAATTTGGCATTTTTGAAATCGGGATCAGAATCACCCAAAAAATGGCTTGCCATAGCACACGAGAATTGTTGAAATGTGGGGTATGCTCGCTTCAGGGCTCGTTTGACCGTCTAAATGGGTCGAACGGGCCATGAAGGCCAACCGGATACATAGACAAGGTCATGAAGGACGTCCACAAAAAAAATTGGTGTTTTTGACGTCGAAATCCGGATCACTCAAAAAATGATTTGCAATAGCACACGAAAATCGACGAAATGAGGGGTATGCTCGCTTCGGGGCTCGTTTGACCTTCAAAATGGGTCGGACGGGCTGTGAGGGGCAACCGGATGCATAGAAAAGTTCTTGACGGATGTCCACAAAAAAATTTGGCATTTTTGACGTCGTAATCCGGATCACACAAAAAATGATTTGCTATAGCACACGAAAATCGTCGAAATGAGGGGTATGCTCGCTTCGGGGCTCATTTGACCTTCAAAATGGGTCGGACAGGCCGTGAGGGCCAACCGGATGCATAGACAAGGTCTTAACGGACGTCCACAATAAAAATTTGGAATTTTTTATGTCAGAATCCGGATCACCCAAAAAATGGTTTGCTTATAACACACGAAAATCATCGAAATGAGGGGTTTGCACGCTTTGGGGCTCGTTTGACCTTCTAAATGGGTCGGACGGGCCGTGAGAGCGAACTGCATGCATAGACAAGGTCTTGACAGACGTGCACAAAATAATTTGGCATTTTTGATGTCGGAATCCGGATCACCCAAAAAAAAAAATGGTTTGCTATAGCACACGAAAATCGTCGAAATGAGGGTTATGCTCACCTCGAGGCTCGTTTGACTTTCAAAATGGGTTGGACGGGCCGTGAAGGCCAATCGGATGCATAGAAAAGGTCTTGAAGGACGTCCACAAAAACATTTGGCATTTTTGACGTCGGAATCTGGATCACAAAAAAATGGTTTGCTATAGCACCCGAAAATCGTCGAAATGAGGGGTGTGCTCGCTTCGGGGCTCGTTTGACCTTCAAAATGGGTCGGACGTGCCGTGAGGGCCAATCGGATGCATAGACAAGGTCTTGACAGAAGTCCACAAAAAATTTTGGCATTTTTGATGTCAGAATCCAGATCACCCAAAAAATGGATTGCTATAGCACACGAAAATCGTCGAAATGAGGGGTATGCTCGCTTCGGGGCTCGTTTGACCTTCAAAATGGGTCGGACGGGCCGTGACGGTTCAACCGGATGCATAGCAAGGTCTTGACAGACGTCCACAAAAAAAATGGCATTTTTGACGTTGGAATCCAGATCCCCAAAAAATGGTTTGCTATGGCACATGAAAATCGTCGAAATGAGGGTAGCTCGCTTCGGGGCTTTTTGACCTTCGAAATGGGTCGTATGGGCTGTGAGGGCCAACCGGGTGCATAGAAGGTCTTGACATACGTCCACAAAAAATTTGGCATTTTTGACGTCGGGATCCGGATCACCCAAAAAATGGTTTGCTATAGCACACGAAAATCGTCGAAATGAGGGGTATGCTCGCTTCGGGGCTCGTTTGACCTTCAAAATGGGTCGGACGGGCCGTGACGACCAATCGGATGCATAGACAAGGTCTTGACAGACGTCCACAAAAAAAATTGGCATTTTTGACGGTGGAATCCAGATCACCCATAAAATGGTTTGCTATAGCACATGAAAATCGTCGAAATGAGGGGTATGCTCGCTTAGGGGCTCGTTTGACCTTCAAAATGGGTCGGACGGGCCGTGAGGGCCCACCGGATTCATAGACAAGGTCTTGATGGATGTCCAAATTTTTTTTTGCATTTTTGACTTCGGAATATGGATCACTCAAAAAATGGTTTGCTATAGCACACGAAAATTGTCGAAATGAGGGGTATGCTCGCTTCGGGGCTTGTTTGACCTTCAAAATGGGTTGTATGGGCCATGAGGGCCAACCGGGTGCATAGACAAGGTCTTGACATACGTCCACAAAAAAATTTGGCATTTTTGATGTAAGAATCGAGATCACCCAAAAAATGGATTGCTATAGCACACGAAAATCGTCGAAATGAGGGGTATGCTCGCTTCGAGGCTCGTTTGTCCTTCAAAATGGGTCGGACGGGCCGTGACGGTCAACCGGATGCATAGACAAGGTCTTGACAGACGTCCACAAAAAAATTGACATTTTTGACGTTGGAATCCAGATCACCCAAAAAATGGTTTGCTATGGCACATGAAAATCGTCGAAATGAGGGGTATGCTCGCTTCGGGGCTTGTTTGACCTTCAAAATGGTTCGTATGGGCCGTGAGGGCCAACCGGGTGCATAGACAAGGTCTTGACAGACGTCCACAAAAAAATTTGTCATTTTGACGTCGAATTCTGGATCACCCAAAAAATGGTTTGCTTTAGCACACGAAAATCGTCGAAATGAGGGGTATGCTCGCTTCGGGGCTCGTTTGACCTTCTAAATGGGTCAGACGGGTCGTGAGGGCCAACCTGATGCATAGGCAAGGACTTGACGGACGTCCACAAAAAAATTTGTCATTTTGACGTCGGATTCCGGATCACCCAAAAAATGGTTTGCTATAGCACACGAATATCGTCGAAATGAGGGGTATGCTCGCTTCGGGGTCATTTGATCTGCTAAATGGGTCGGATGGGACATGAGGTCCAACCGGATATATAGACAAGGTCTTGACGGACGTCCACAATTTTTTTTTGCATTTTTGATGTCGGGATACGAATCACTCAAAAAATGAATTGCTATAGCACACGAAAATTGTCAAAATGAGGGGTATGCTCGCTTCGGGGCTCGTTTGACCTTCAAAATGGGTCGGATGGGCCGTGAGGGCCAACCAGATGCATAGACAAGGTCTTGACGCACGTCCACAAAAAAAATTGGCATTTTTGACGTCGGGATCCGAATCACCCAAAAAATGGTTTGCTATAGCACACGACAATCGTAGAAATGAGGGGTATGCTCACTTCGGGGCTCGTTTGACCTTCTAAATGGGTCGGACGGGCCGTGAGGGCCAACCGGATGCATAGACAAGGTCTTGAAGGACGTCCATAAAAAAATTTGGCATTTTTGACGTTGGAATCTGGATCACCCAAAAAATGGTTTGCTATAGCACACGAAAATCATCGAAATGAGGGGTATGCTCGCTTTGGGGCTCGTTTGACCTTCTAAATGGGTCGGACGGGCCGTGAGGGCCAACCGAATGCATAGAAAAGGCCTTGACCGACGTCCACAAAAAAATTTGGCATTTTTTTTTATCGGAATCTGGATCACCCAAAAAATGGTTTGCTATAGCACACGAAAATCGTCGAAATGAGGGGTATGCTCGCTTCGGGGCTCGTTTGACCTTCTAAATGGGTCAGACGGGCCGTGAGGGCCAATCGGATGCATTGACAACGTCTTGACGGACGTCCAAAAAAACAATTTGGCATTTTTGACGTCGGGATCCGGATCACCCAAAAAATTGTTTGCTATAGCATATGAAAATCGTCGAAATGAGGGGTATGCTCGCTTCAGAGCTCGTTTGACCTTCTAAATGGGTCAGACGGGCCGTGAGGGACAATCGGATGCATAGACAAGGTCTTGACGGACGTCCACAAAAAAATTTGGCATTTTTTAAATAGGGATCTGGATCACCCAAAAAATGGTTTGCTATAGCACACGAAAATCGTCAAAATGAGGGGTATGATCGCTTCGGGGCACGTTTGACCTGCTAAATGGGTGAGACGGGCCATGAAGGCCAACTGGATGCATAGACAAGGTCTTGAAGGACGTCCACAAAAAAATTTGGCATTTTTGACGTCTGAATCCGGATCACCCAAAAAATGGTTGTCTATAGCACACGAAAATCATCGAAATGAGGGGTATGCTCGCTTCGGGGCTTGTTTGACTTTCAAAATGGGTCGGACGGGCTTTGAGGGCCAACCGGATGCATAGACAAGGTCTTGACACACGTCCACAAAAAAATTTGGCATTTTCGACGTCGGGATCCGAATCACCCAAAAAATGGTTTGCTATAGCACACGAAAATCGTCGAAATGCGGGGTATGCTCGCTTCGAAGCTCGTTTGACCTTCTACATGGGTCAGACAGGCCGTGAGGGCCAATCGGATGCATAGACAAGGTCTTGACGGACGTCCACAAAAAAATTTTGCATTTTTTAAATAGGGATCCGGATCACCCAAAAAATGGTTTGCTATAGCACACGAAAATCGTCGAAATGAGGGGCATGCTCGCTTCGGGGCTTGTTTGACCTTCAAAATGGGTCGGACGGGCTGTGAGGTCCAACCGGATGCATAGACAAGGTCTTGACACACGTCCACAAAAACATTTGGCATTTTTGACGTCGTGATCCGAATCACCCAAATAATGGTTTGCTATGCACACGAAAATCGTCGAAATGAGGGGTATGCTCGCTTCGGGGCTCGTTTGACATTCTAAATGGGTCGGACGGGCCGTGAGGGCCAATCAGATGCATAGACAAGGTCTTGAAGGACGTCCACAAAAAAATTTGGCATTTTTGACGTTGGAATTCGGATCACCCAAAAAATGGTTTGCTATAGCACACGAAAATCGTCGAAATGAGGGGTATGCTCGCTTCAGGGCTCGTTTGACCTTCAAAATGGATCGGACGGGCCGTGAGGGACAACCGGATGCATAGACAAGGTCTTGACGCACGTCCAAAAAGAAATTCGGCATTTTTGACGTTGGAATCCGGATCACCCAAAAAATGGTTTGCTATAGCACACGAAAATCGTCGAAATAAGGGGTATGCTTGCTTCGGGGCTCGTTTGACCTTCTTAATGGGTCGGACGGGCCGTGAGGGCTTACCGGATTCATAGACAAGGTCTTGATGGATGTCCACACAAAAATTGGCATTTTTGACGTCAGAATATGGATCACTCAAAAAATGGTTTGCTATAGCTCACGAAAATCGTCGAAATGAGGGCTATGCTCGCTTCGGGGCTCGTTTGACCTTCAAAATGGGTCGGAGGGGCCGTGAGGGCTCGTATGCATAGACAAGGTCTTGACGGACGTCCACAAAAAAATTTGGTATTTTTGACGTCGGAATCCAGATCACCCAAAAAATGGTTTGCTATAGCACACAAAAATCGTAGAAATGAGGGGTATGCTCGCTTCGGTGCTCGTTTGACCTTCTAAATGGGACGGACGGGCCGTGTGGGCCAACCGGATGCATAGACAAGGTCTTGACGGAAATCCACAAAAAAAATTGTCATTTTTGACATCGGAATCCGGATCACCCAAAAAATGGTTTGATATAGCACACGAAAATCGTCGAAATGAGGGGTATGCTCGCTTCGGGGCTCGTTTGACCTTCTAAATGGGTCGGACGGGCCATGAAGGCCAACTGGATGCATAGACAAGGTCTTGAAGGACGTCCACAAAAAAATTTGGTATTTTTGACGTCGAAATCCAAATCACTCAAAAAATGGTTTGCTATAGCACACAAAAATCATCGAAATGAGGGTTATGCTCGCTTTGGGCTTGTTTGACCTTCATAATGGGTCGGACGGGCTGTGAGGGACAACCGGATGCATAGACAGGGTCTTGACGGACGTCCACAAAAAAATTTGGTATTTTTGACGTCGGAATCCGGATCACCCAAAAAATGGTTTGCTATAGCACACGAAAATGTCGAAATGAGGGATATGCTCGCTTCGGGGCTCATTTGACCTTCTTAATGGGTCGGACGGGCCGTGAGGGCCAACCGGATGCATAGACAAGGTCTTGACACACGTCCACAAAAGAATTTGGCATTTTTGACGTCGGGATCCGGATCACCCAAAAAATGGTTTGCTATAGCACACGAAAATCGTCGAAATGAGGGGTATGCTCGCTTCAGGGCTCATTTGACCTTCAAAATGGGTCGAACGGGCCGTGAGGGCCAACCGGATGCATAGACAAAGGTCTTGACACACGTCCACAAAAAAAATTGGCATTTTTGACGTCGGAAACCGGATCACCCAAAAAAGGTTTGCTATAGCACAAGAAAATCGTCGAAATGAGGGGTATGCTCGTTCCGGCGCTCGTTTGACCTTCAAAATGGGTCGGACGGGCCGTGAGGGCCAACTGGATGCATAGACAAGGTCTTGACGAACGTCCACAAAAAATTTGGCATTTTTGACGTCGGAATCCGGATCACCCAAAAAATGGTTTGCTATAGCATACGACAATCGTCGAAATGAGGGGTATGCTCGCTCCGGGGCTCGTTTGACCTTCAAAATTGGTCATACGGGCCATGAGGGACAACTAGATGCATAGACAAGGTCTTGACGGACGTCCACAAAAAAATTTGGCATTTTTGACGTCAGAATTCGGATCATCCAAAAAATGGTTTGCTATAACACACGAAAATCGTCGAAATGAGGGGTATGCTCGCTTCAGGGGCTCGTTTGACCTTCAAAATGGGTCGACGGGCCGTGAGGGCCAACCGGATGCATAGACAAGGTCTTGACACGTCCACAAAAAAATTGGCATTTTTGACGTCGGAACCGGATCACCCAAAAAAGGTTTGCTATAGCACACGAAAATCGTAAATGAGAGGGTTGCTCGGCCGACGCTCGTTTGACCTTCAAAATGGGTTGGACGCGCCGTGAGGGCCAACTGGATGCATAGATAAGGACATGAAGGACGTCCACAAAAAATTTGGCATTTTTGACGTCAGAATCCGGATCACCCAAAAAATGGTTTGCTATAGCATACGACAATCGTCGAAATGAGGGGTATGCTCGCTCTGGGGCTTGTTTGACCTTCAAAATTGGTCATACGGGCCGTGAGGGACAACTAGATGCATAGACAAGGTCTTGACGGACGTCCACAAAAAAATTTGGCATTTTTGACGTCAGAATCCGGATCATCCAAAAAATGGTTTGCTATAACACACGAAAATCGTCGAAATGAGGGGTATGCTCGCTTCAGGGCTCATTTGACCTCAAAATGGGTCGAACGGGCCGTGAGGGCCAACCGGATGCATAGACAAAGGTCTTGACACACGTCCACAAAAATAATTGGCATTTTTGACGTCGGAAACCGGATCACCCCAAAAAGGCTTGCTATAGCACAAGAAAATCGTCGAAATGAGGGGTATGCTCGTTCCGACGCTCGTTTGACCTTCAAAATGGGTTGGACGCGCCGTGAGGGCCAACTGGATGCATAGAAAAGGACATGAAGGACGTCCACAAAAAATTTGGCATTTTTGACGTCGGAATCCGGATCACCCAAAAAATGGTTTGCTATAGCATATGACAATCGTTGAAATGAGGGGTATGCTCGCTCCGGGGCTTGTTTGACCTTCAAAATTGGTCATACGGGCCGTGAGGGACATCTAGATGCATAGACAAGGTCTTGACGGACGTCCACAAAAAAATTTGGCATTTTTGACGTCAGAATCCGGATCATCCAAAAAATGGTTTGCTATAACACACGAAAATCGTCGAAATGAGGGGTATGCTCGCTCTGAGGCTCGTTTGACCTTCAAAATAGGTTGGACGGGCCGTGAGGGCCAATCGGACGCATAGTCAAGGTCTTGAAAGACGTCCATAAAAATTTTTGGCATTTTTGACGTTGGAATCCGGATCACCCAAACAATAATTTGCTATAGCACACGAAAAATCGTTGTAGGTCTGAAGG
>JAKWIY010001966.1:0-12962 GCA_027704805.1 Solanum corneliomulleri | reverse complement strand
TTGTGTGTAAGGAAATATTATGAAAGGAAATTGTGCAAAAAATTAATGAGGTCTATTGGAGATTTAAGATTATATATATTACAATATTTATAAGGAAACAAACAAAAATAAAATAAATCGAAGAATAAGAACAATATGTACAAAGGAAGTATTTGTTTTTCAATGTAAGTGAAGTTTATCATCTAGTTTTGCCTTACAAGGATCACACCCATTTGTAGTAAGGTATACACCTTAGTGCCTTGATGCCTGCATTGATGCATCAACTAAGAAAAATGTGGTGCTTAACTTGTTTTTCGCTCAACTTTAGAGCTTACCCGCACCTTAAATAGGTCTTTGAAAACACATGTATGTGCATACAATTTTCTTTAGTTAATGCTTAAAGTAGTTTTAGTCATTCGTTCTTCGAGTAAACTTGATGTTTTCAACTCGAGAATTCAAGTGTGTATTTTTCATTACCATAGAACCAAATTTAATTGGAAATCATAATTTTTGTCAACAATCTAAGTAACACGTTTAGTAGTGGTGTCTCTCAAATATTGAGTATACTTCTAGATTATGGAAAAACATTTTTACAAATTGTACATCAATACAAAACCATCAACTTCTATATAGATTTCCACTTTGAATATAATATGTTTGATATTTCTTTAATATCATAATATGAATTTTAGTAGTCAAAATATGCTTAAGCAAATTGTGGTTCCAATATTATTGATCTTTCAAAAGGAAAAGAAAACATAATATCAAACTTTTGGTGTTTGTTAAGTGTCCTATTGGTAAAAAATGAACTAGTTTTGGAAAATCCTCATCTGATGACGTACATATTGGTGTTGAGTTATGTTTAAGTTCATATTGTTCCTTGAGTAAGATCCATCCGTATTTTTCGTTTATCTACTAGGTCTCAAATTATATTGTTTTATGTTCAATAATGAGGTACAATTTTCTAGTTTTCGTCACCGTAAGTGAATAAGTTTTGGGAACCACTAACAAATAAGAAAGTATGTCAAGCAAAAGGAAAGGAGAAAAACGGAAAAATGAAAAGGAAAAGAAAATAAAGGAAATTTTATTTTTTTCCGTAAATGCCTGAAAAGCATGAAACATGCACATGCTTTGTGATAATGGGTTGTAGTGAGTCTTGAGTTCACCGTTTCTATATGTGATAATAACATGTTGAATTGACTTTAAGCTTTTAGTTCCAGTGTAGTGCCAATACAAAATTGGTAGGTTTTTGTTTTAACTTACAGGTCATGCATGATAAGTTAAAAGATTTAGTAGTATGACCGTTTCAACATAGAGATCATGCATGATAAATTAAAGGCTTTAGTGATAATTATTGCCTTGGTGGTGGCTGTACTGAAGTTCAGCTTAAGTGAGACAAAGAGTCCAATTGCTGCACTTAACTTCATGGTTTAGGAACCCAATTGAAGAATAATATTTTTTTTAAACCAATTAAAGTTGACCTTGAATTTGAATCTTTAAAAGTTCCAAAATATGCAAGCATGATTAATGAGTCCATGCTACTGATCCTCTATAGATCTTATTTAATAATACTTTTACCAAATTCTACAACAAAATGGATGTTTCGATGTTTGTCTAGCTTCTTTCAAAGTTTCTCTCCCCTTTTCATCTTTCTGCCATTCTTGTTAAATTTCTTAGTCATTGTTCCTCAATTTGGTGAACATTGGTTAAGAAACGGTTGTACACCCCCGTCAATTTTTAGACATGGACCTATGCTTTTGCAATCGGATTTACATCTTAATATGTTTATCTACTTCAGATTAGCAAAGTGATCATTGAATAACTTGGATGTAATTATGTGGTTGTGTTGTTTAAAGAGTAAACATATTTGTAGCTTTCTCATATGGGATTCAAGATGTTGTTACCTTCAATATTTCTCTTTCTAGTTCAACGAATAGAAGATGATTCTAGTAATCTCAAATGATCTTCTCAAGTATGGAGGACTTATCTTGGTAAACCTAGTTGTTAGTGGCATTTAGTAAATTTGGCTTACAAATTTTCTCCATAGAAAAACCTGTAGTTTAAAATTTTGTGATAACTAAATAAGAAGAGAATGGTCGACAATCCTACAAAAAAAAATGGCATACTATGACCAACACAGTCAAATTAAGTTGTTAAAAAGCATTATATAAAATACTCCCTCCGTCCACTTTTATTTGTCATATTGCGTTTTTCGAAAGTCAATTTGACTAATTTTCAAAATTAAATTAGATTACATTAATTCGATATTTTAAACAAACAATATAGATATTCAAAAAATATATGAAAAGTACTATAAATTTCAATTTTTTTTCTATCAATATGATGAAAAAATGCATCTAAAAATGTTATTCAAAGTTCTTAAAGTTTGACTTTATAAATAGAAACAATGACAAACAATACAGGACAGAGGGAGTAGTATTATAATAAGTTTTTCGATAAAGAGTTTTAAGTATGAAAAAGTGGAGAGAACATTTGAAGGTATAGAGAGGATGAATTTTATCATGTTGAGAGTAATCCTCCTATCCATTATTTTCTCTTGGTTAACCATGATGTCTCATGTTGAGTAGAAAATTAGGTCATTTTCGTAACACCATATATTTATAGGGTTTCCTTTTGGATACTTCTTGTATTCAAATGCCTATTGACTCAAACATTAATGAAATTATTTATCTTGTGAAAACAAGGAATAAAAATAGAAAATTTGGTATGGCATTACATTACATATGAAATATGAACGTAAGTTAACTTATTAACTTGAATGCTTGTATAGAGAATTTTCCATTATAGGAAAGCCCTTTTTAGATGGATACAAAAGAAAATAGACAAATATTTTTAAAGAAACGAGAGTGCAAGATCAACTTTTATTATTGATGAGTTAGATCCTAGCATTACTTACTTGGTTGACAAATTAATTTCCTAGTTAAGTCTTGCATGTCTAAATAAAAATTTCATTGAGTGAAACTGGAAAAGATTGAAGTGTTTTTTAGATCTAAAGCTTATCGTACTTGTAGTATGTATTCTTCGTTCCAAATTTGTTAGATCATTTTTGTTCCTCTTGTTATGATGATTACGTTTAACAGTATGGATATGATTTTGTGCGGCTATGTAGACAACTGAAATCATGAGAAGAAAGTATCCTGAGAACTTATACAAAAATATACCTAGAGAACTAACAAAAAACAAAATCCTTTTTTATAAGAGAATATTGGTTGATAGTTGTACTAGTATTAAAAGACTAGTAAATTAAGATATTAGTGTCTTCTGTTGAGTACATATATGATCAGTTTCATCATTCTTTTAGTAGACTCTGGTGCTATAAATAGTATAAATTATTTAAACAAATTATATTGAGTCAACACATGTCTAAACTAGACAACTCTTAGTATTGCCGTTCATAAATATCTAGCTCAAAGTTGTAGTTTCTCAATAACTAATATTTCTCAACAAAATCTTGTTTTTCCACTCAACAAACTTGTGTTTATTGAAAAATGTAGATGAATTTCTTTAATTATTTTGACAGTCTTTTTGACTATATTGACTCCTTCCAGCTTCAAAGAGCTTTACCCATAGTTATACATGTTCTACTATTCTAGCAGTATCTAAGTAATGCTATATTTATTAATAAAATTTACATATCAAAAAGAGGATTATTTAATATCCCGGTGGTTTGGAATGACAATTTTATGGTTTCTGTCACGACCCAAAACCGAGCCGCGACTGGCACCCACATTTACCCTCCTATGTGAGCGAACCAACCAATCTAACCCTTAACATTTCAATGTATATCAACAGAAAATAATGCGGAAGACTTAACACCTTAATAAAAACACAAACAATTCAAAACTATTATTATTATCCCCAAAATCTGGAAGTCATCATCACAAGAACATCTATGATCAAATTACTATCTAAGAATGTCTAAGAAGCTAAAAATACATAAGAAGCTAGTCCATGCCGGAAGTCAAGGCATCAAGACTTGAAGATGAAGATCCAGTCCAAGCTAGAAGCATTAGCTCACCCTGAGATCCGGTATGACGAAGACTGGCTCGAATTACTGTTGAGTTGAAGTTGACAGAACGTTGCTGCATTCCACAAATAACAAAGAAGAAAAACATAAAAGTAGGGGGTTAGTACAACCACAAGTACTGAGTAGATATCATCGGCCAACTCAAAATAGAAGATAATATATATCAAGTAATATTATAAATCAACTATAAACTCAACATGTAGCAACAACAAATACTATAATCGTCAACAAGTACCATCAAGTTCATCCATGAGGGCTAAGCCTCAATACCATACTCATTTGGGAATTAAGTTTATTAGATTGAGAATATTTATCATCTTTCAAGATTCATTATCTTTCTTCCTCTTGTGTCGGTACGTGACACTCCGATCCCCTACCACTATGTGTCGGTACGTGACACTCCGATCCCCTACTTCTACGTGTCGGTTCGTGACACCCGATCCCCTATATGTGTCGGTACGTGACACTACGATCCCCTAGATGTCGGAAACGTGACACTCCGATCCCCTACATGTGTCGGTACGTGACACACTCCGATCCCCTACATGTGTCGGTACGTGTCACTCCGATCCCCTAATTATACGTGTCGGTTCGGACACCCGTCCCACTAATACTATGTGTCGAAACGTGACCCTCCGATCCACTAATACTATGTGTCGGAACGTGACACTCCGATCCACTAATACTATGTGTCGGAACGTGACACTCCGATCCACTAACCTTATTCTATCCGTTCATCAAACCTTCTCTATACCAAGGCATCACCAATCCCATTACTTTAATTCATCAAGCCTTCTTTTATACCAAGGCATCATCATTAATAACGTAGATTAAAGTTCTTTCAAGATTTGGGATTGAATGGTTTTCATCATGCTTGTTTTATCAAAATCACATAATCATATTCATGCAAGCATACAATTAAGCATATAGACAGGTTTACAATACCACCAATACATATCATTCACTATTAAGAGTTCACTACGAATATCGTAAAATAACCATAACCTACCTACACCGAAGAATTGAATTCAAACAAGCAAATTCCTCAAGCTTGATATTCCTCTTCGTTTCTCCTCTCTCGTTCAATCTCTCTTTCTCTTTGTTCTTTCTGTTTTCTTTATTCAAACCCTCTTTCTTTTACCCTAATTAACATATAATTAAGTGTAAAAGATGGCAATAATACCCCACTAATTAACCCAAAGTTACCTCTTTTATCCCTCAAGAATTTGAGTTATTAATATAAACCCACGAAATCTATAATTAAGGAAAGAATAGTCCAAAACGTCCCTTAAAACGTGTGAAGAAATCCGATTCAGCCTGGGATTCGCGCAACCTGTGACGGCCCGTCGTGCCTGCAACGGTCCGTCACGCAGGTCGTCAAAGCCTCTTAGAACCCAAGTGGACTGTGACGGTCCGTCACACCTGTGACGGTCCGTCCTGCACTTCCGTCATGACGATCAGAGACTCGTTCCCTGTACCAAATTCTCAAAAGTTGAAGTGTTTTGCAACGGGAGCTCACGACGGTACGTCGTAGCTATGACAGCCCGTCCTGCAGGTCCGTCACAGATTACAGAGAGTTGATTTTAATGCTCAATTTTCAGAATTCTAAGTGTTCTGGAACGAGACATCCTCGACGGTCCGTCGTACCCACGACGGTCCGTCGTACCCACGACGGTCCGTCGTGGTGTCCATCGTCTCGGCCAGTTTTTCCAGAAATAAAATCTGCCGCTCAAAACGACTAAACAGGTCGTTACAATAGATACCAATTTACCCTTCGTTCGTCCTCGAACGATCAAAAGAAGAAGAGCAAGGGTGAAAAGAAGTACCTGAATCTGTAAACAGATGTGGGTATTTTTCTTGCATATCTGCCTCCTTCTCCCAAGTAGCCTCTTCAACCGGTCGATTCTTCCATTGAACTTTGATGGATGCAATCTCTCTCGACCTCAACCTGCAAACCTCTCTATCTAAAATAGCAACGGGTTCGTCCTCATAAGTCAAATTCTCATCAAGCAAAACTGAATCCCAACGGATGATGTAGTTTCCATCCCCATGGTATCTTTTCAACATGGACACATGAAACACCGGATGCACTCCGGACAGCCCTGGAGGTAAGGCTAATTCATAAGCCACCTCCCCTACTCGCTTTAGTACCTCAAATGGCCCAATATACCTTTGACTTAACTTACCTCTTTTGCCAAACCGCATCACCTCTTTCATGGGTGAAACCTTCAACAAGACTTGTTCACCTTCCATGAACTCCAAGTCTCTAACCTTACGGTCTGCATACTCCTTTTGTCTACTTTGCGCCGCTAGAAGCTTTTCTTGAATGCACTTCACCTTATCTAACGAATCCCTCAAAAGGTCAGTACCCCAAGGTCTAACCTCGAATGCATCGAACCAACCAATGGGAGATCTACACCTCCTCCCATACAATGCTTCAAATGGAGCCATGTCAATACTGGAGTGATAGCTATTATTGTATGAAAACTCTGCCAAAGGTAAGAAGCTATCCCAATGGCCACCAAACTCTATCACGCATGCACGAAGCATATCCTCCAACACTTGAATAGTTCGCTCAGACTGACCATCAGTCTGAGGGTGAAACGCAGTACTAAGGTCCAACCTAGTACCCAATTCAGCATGCAATGTTTTCCAAAACATAGAAGTAAACTGCGTACCTCTATCTGATATGATAGATAGTGGAACCCCATGCAATCGAACGATTTCAGAGATGTAGATTTTTGCTAACTTCTCTGCATTGTAAGTCACCTTGACCGGAATGAAATGAGCAGACTTAGTTAACCTATCAACAATCACCCAAATGGAGTCATACTTACTCATTGTCTTGGAAGACCACCACAAAGTCCATTGCGATTCTCTCCCACTTCCATTCAGGAATGGGCATTCTCTGAAGTGTTTCCTCCGGGCCTCTGGTGTTCTACTTTACTTGTTGACAGTTTTGACATTTGGCAATAAAGTCAACAATGTCGCGCTTCATTTTACTCCACCAAAAGTGTTGCTTTAGGTCACAATACATCTTGGTTGCACCCGGATGTATAGAATACCTTGTACTATGAGCCTCTGTCAGAATAGTGTTGATCAGATTATCGACGCGGGGTACACATACCCTTCCCTTAATCCTCAAAACACCTTCCTCATCAATTGTTGCTTCTTTAGCCTCTCCTTGCAACACTTTATCTCGAATCCGGATCAATTTCTCATCATCAAACTGCTTCCCATTAATCTTGTCAAGGAAGGAGGATCTTGCCTCCACACAAGCTAACAATCCTCCCTTCTCATTTACTTCTAACCTCATGAGGTCATTAGCCAAAATCTGCACTTCTCTAGCCAATGGGCGTCTAGAAGCTTGCAAGTGAGCTAGACTTCCCATGCTTCCCGCCTTTCTACTCAAAGCCTCTGCCACAACGTTCGCCTTCCCCGGATGGTACAAGATAGTGATATCGTAGTCCTTCAGTAGTTCCATCCATCTCCTTTGTCTCAAGTTCAAATCTTTCTGAGTAGAGGCATACTGTAAACTACGATGATCCGTTAAACTTCACACTTAACCCCATATAAATAGTGCCTCCATTGCTTTAGTGCAAAACACTACCGCGGCCAATTCCAAGTCATGAGTTGGATAGTTACGTTCATGCACCTTTAATTGCCTCGAAGCATAAGCAATCACATTCTTCTCTTGCATTAGCACTGCACCCAAACCTGAATAGGATGCATCACAATAAACGATGAAGTCCTTACCCTCTACTGGCAAGGTAAGAATTGGTGCAGTGGTCAACAAGATCTTGAGTTTTCGAAAGCTTTCCTCACACTCATCCGACCATACAAATGGAACATCTTGCTTAGTCATGTTCGTCAGTTGGGAAGCAATAGAAGAGAATCCCTTGACAAATCGGCGGTAGTAGCAAGCTAACCCAACAAAACTCCGTATTTCTGACACATTAGTGGGCCTTACCCAATTCTTCACTGTCTCAATCTTAGAAGGATCCACCATCACTCCATCCTTAGAAACCACGTGCCCCAAGAAGGACACTGCATCTAGCCAAAAGTCACACTTAGAGAACTTGGCATAAATCTTTTTCTCCCTCAACATTTCCAACACAATTCTCAAATGCTCCTCATGTTCCTTCTTACTTTAGATATACCAGTATATCATCTATAAATACGATCACAAAGAGATCCAAATATGGCTTAAAAATCCCATTTATCAGCTCATGAAAGCAGCGGGGGCATTTGTAAGACCAAAAGACATCACTACGAATTCATAATGCCCATACCTAGTTCGGAAAGCAGTCTTTGTCACATCCGCTGCCCGTATTTTCAATTGATGATAACCAGATCTCAAGTCGATCTTCGAGAAGACACAAGTACCTTGTAGTTGATCGAATAAGTCATCAATGCGAGGAAGAGGATACTTGTTCTTAATAGTTACCTTGTTCAACTGTTGGTAGTCTATGCACATTCGAAAACTCCCATCCTTCTTCTTCACAAACAAAACCGGAGCACCCCAAGGAGATGCACTTGGTCTAATGAAGCCTTTGCTCAACAACTCTTGAAGTTGTGCCTTTAACTCTCTTAACTCCGCGGGAGCCATTCTATACGGGGGTATAGAAATAGGGCGAGTGCCCGGTTCAAGATCGATACAGAAGTCAATATCCCTACCTGGTGGCATACCAGGAAGATCTGCAGGGAACGCCTCCAAAAACTCACGGACTACCGAAACCGACTCAATCGAGGGTACTTAAGTAGTGTCATCCTTGAGATGTGCCAAGAAAGCTAAACACCCTTTACTAACCATTTTCTTCGCACGAAGAAAGGACACGATACGCACCGGATTGGAAGTGTAGTCCACCTCCCACACTAACGGATCTGTCCCAGGCTTGGCTAACGTCACCGTTTTAGCATTACAATCCAAGATCGCAAATTGCGGAGAAAGCCAAGTCATACCCAGAATTACATCAAAATCAACCATTTCTAAGATAACCAAATCTACATAAGTATTGCTCCCAAAAAATTTACCAAACAAGACCTATATACCTTTTCAACTACCACAGACTCTCCCACCGAGAGTAGAAACACGAATAGGCATGTCGAGTAATTCACAATGCAAATTAGATCATTAGCAAAATGAGGAAGATACATAAGAAAATGTGGATCCGGGATCAAACAAAACAGAAGCCATGCAATCACAAACCAGAAGGTTACCTGTGATGACAGCATCAGACGCCTCCGCTTCAAATCTCCCAGGGAAAGCGTAACAATGGGCCCTATCACCAGTCTATCCGTTGCCCCTACCATGTTGTGTCGTAGTGGCTCCAGTTTGCCCATAACCTCTGTCATTGTGGTGACCACCATTACCTCGACCACCACGTCCTCCAGGAAAGCGGCCTCTACCATGACCACCTCTACCTCTAGCTATTGGGGGTCTTAACTCTGTTTTGGACAATTCCTCCTAATATGTCCCATTTCCCTACATCCATAACACTCTATGGAGTCAGGCATAGGTCTCTCGGAGTAGTGTTGACCGTTCTGAGGTGGCCCCCAACTACAGTCTGTAGTGAAGACTGGATTGGTCGAACTGAGTAACCTCCGGAACTCTGTCCTCTAGAGTAAGAACCATTAAACTCACCTCCCCTTCAAAACCTTTTTGATGTCGATGTCGTGGGGAAGTCATCTGGCTTCACTCCTTCCACCTCTATCACAAAGTCTACCACCTCTTGGAAGGATGTTGCCTTTGCCGCTATCTGTAAGGCCGAAATCCGCAACTCTGACCTCAACCCCTTCACAAAACGGCGGATCTGTTCTTGTGGACTGATACAAAGTTGGGTGGCATACCTGGATAATGCACGGAATTTAGCCTCATATGCATTAACCGTCATCCTACCTTGCTCTAGACTCAAGAACTCATCCCTTTTTCTATCTCTCAAAGTCCTTGGGATATACTTCTCCATAAACAAGCTAGAGAACGATGCCCAAGTCATAGGTGGTGCCTCTGTTGGTTGACACTCAACATGTGACCGCAACCACATTTTGGCGTTCCCTTGAGACTGATAACTCACGAACTCCACGCCAAACCGTTCTACGATACCCATCTTGTGTAGTAGCTCATGATAATCAACCAGGAAATCGTAGGCATCCTCAGATTCTGCACCCTTGAAGACTGGAGGTTTCAATTTTAAGAACTTACTGAAAAGTTCATGCTGATCATTTGTCATTATAGGCCCAGTAGTCAGACGTGGAAACGTGCCTATGTCCAATGAGGCATCCATGCGGGGAGCCATAGTAGCCGCATGTCGTACCTCTGAAACCGGAGGTGTTGGTGCAGAAACTACTGGAGGTGCCTGACCGTGATCAGATAACCCGCTAAGGTAGGCCAGAACCTGATTAATCATTTCTGGGGTAGGTTGGGGCGGCATTTCCTCATTCTGCTCTTGTTCAGTTTCCCCTTCCTCACCCTCTCTCACTACTTCCTCAATCGGTGGAGGAGTCACTGCCCTAGTACCAGATGGACTAGGTGCCCGTCCTCTTCCTCTAGAGGACGTCCTCCCACGACCTCTACCACGGCCTCTGGCCACCGATCCTCCTCGAGCTACAGCCCAGTGGCTGGCTCAGTCATTTCTTGTCTTGCCGTTTTTGCTGCTAGTGCGGTCGTTGCTCTAGTTCTAACCATCAGCGAAATAGAGTGACGATGGTCAGATACCAATTTGTATCATCTAGATACCAATTGGACTCAAGTAGTAGCACGAAAGAAAGAATGAAAGAATGGAATTTTCCTAAAATCTTATAGCCTCTCAACGAAAAGTAAATGCGTCCCCCTACCGTTCCTTAAGACTCTACTGGACTCGTTCTTGTGTGATGAGACCAATGAACCTAATGCTCTGATACCAAGTTTGTCACGACCCAAAACCGAGCCGCGACTGGCACCCACATTTACCCTCCTATGTGAGCGAACCAACCAATCTAACCATTAACATTTCAATGTATATCAACAGAAAATAATGCGGAAGACTTAAACTCATTAATAAAAACAATTCAAAACTATTATTATTATCCCGAAAATCTGGAAGTCATCATCACAAGAACATCTATGATCAAATTACTATCTAAGAATGTCTAAGAAGCTAAAAATACATAAGAAGTTAGTCCATGCCGGAAGTCAAGGCATCAAGACTTGAAGAAGAAGATCCAGTCCAAGCTAGAAGCATTAGCTCACCCTGAGATCCGGTATGACGAAGACTGGCTTGAATTACTGTTGAGTTGAAGTTGACAGAACGTTTGCTGCATTTCACAAATAACAAAGAAGAAAACATAAAAGTAGGGGTCAGTACAACCACAAGTACTGAGTAGATATCATCGGCCAACTCAAAATAGAAGATAATATATATCAAGTAATATTATAAATCAACTATAAACTCAACATGTAGCAACAACAAATACTATAATCGTCAACAAGTACCATCAAGTTCATCCATGAGGGCTCAAGCCTCAATACCATACTCATTTGGGAATTAAGTTTATTAGATTGAGCATATTTATCATTTTTCAAGATTCATTATCTTTCTTCCTCTTGTGTCGGTACGTGACACTCCGATCCCCTACCACTATGTGTCGGTACGTGACACTCCGATCCCCTACTTTTACGTGTCGGTTCGTGACACCCGATCCCCTATATGTGTCGGTACGTGACACTCCGATCCCCTATATGTGTCGGAACGTGACACTCCGATCCCCTACATGTGTCGGTACGTGACACTCCGATCCCCTACATGTGTCGGTACGTGACACTCCGATCCCCTAATTCTACGTGTCGGTTCGTGACACCCGTCCCACTAATACTATGTGTCGGAACGTGACACTCCGATCCACTAATACTATGTGTCGGAACGTGACACTCCGATCCACTAATACTATGTGTCGGAACGTGACACTCTGATCCACTAATACTATGTGTCGGAACGTGACACTCCGATCCACTAACCTCATTCTATCCGTTCATCAAGCCTTCTCTATACCAAGGCATCACCAATCCCATTACTTTAATTCATCAAGCCTTCTTTTATACCAAGGCATCATCATTAATAACGTAGATTAAAGTTCTTGCAAGATTTGGGATTGAATGGTTTTCATCATGCTTGTTTTATCAAAATCACATAATCATATTCATGCAAGCATACAATTAAGCATATAGACAGGTTTACAATACCACCAATACATATCATTCACTATTAAGAGTTCTCTACGAATATCGTAAAATAACCATAACCTACCTCCACCGAAGAATTGAATTCAAACAAGCAAATTCCTCAAGCTTGATATTCCTCTTCGTTTCTCCTCTCTCGTTCAATCTCTCTTTCTCTTTGTTCTTTCTGTTTTCATTATTCAAACCCTCTTTCTTTTACCCTAATTAACATATAATTAAGTGTAAAAGATGGCAATAATACCCCACTAATTAACCCATAGTTACCTCTTTTATCCCTCAAGAATTTGAGTTATTAATATAAACCCACGAAATCTATAATTAAGGAAAGAATAGTCCAAAACGTCCCGTAAAACATGTGAAGAAATCCGATTCTGCCTGGGATTCGCGCAACCTGTGACGGCCCGTCGTGCCTGCGACGATCCGTCACGCAATTCGTCGAAGCCTCTTAGAACCCAAGTGGACTGTGACGGTCCGTCACACCTGTGACGGTCCGTCCTGCACTTCCGTCATGACGATCAGAGACTCGTTCCCTGTACCAAATTCTGAAAAGTTGAAGTGTTTTGCAACGGGAGCTCACGACGGTACGTCGTAGCTATGACAGCCCGTCCTGCAGGTCTGTCACAGATTACAGAGAGTCGATTTTAATGCTCAATTCTCAGAATTCTAAGTGTTCTGGAACGAGACATCCTCGACGGTCCGTCCTGCCCACGACGGTCCGTC
>JAKWIY010001965.1:0-12931 GCA_027704805.1 Solanum corneliomulleri | reverse complement strand
GGTTTGCTAAATCGACATACAAGAAGATTGTATCATGGGTTCGAATCCCATTTCCTCCGGTACGGAAATGTCACAACTCTTTGGAAAAGTCATAACTTATTTGAGTAAAACTTTTTGGGAAAAGTCACAACTCGTCAAAATTAAAACCCTTTCAAAAAAACTCACATCTTATCACATAAGTCACAAGTCATCAATAAAGTCACAATCTATGTTTGGGATATTATATTTTGCATAAACTATCAAGCTCATCATCTATTTGGAGAAGTTATGTCAATTAAATAGCACTTAAAAGTATATTAACACAAAAACAAAGAATGTTTTTTCATAACAATGCAAAATAATATATAATTACATAAAAATATGGGTTGCATACCAAATCCATTTTTGACAACCATAACTTAACTACATAATGAAAAATAAAAACATAAAATCATAATCTAACATAAAACGATCTAAAGGAATATATAAGTCATATCTTATACAATTAAGATTAACAGTTGAACTATATTGTAAGAAAGCTTTTCTTTTAATTTCAGAATGAAGCTATTTGTTCTTCTCTCCAGTTAGCTTCTTGTCGATATGTATTCACGTCATAAACTAGGATGAAGAAAACAGATTAGTAGATGATAGAAAAGAAAAGAATGTGATGAGAGAGGAAGCAATTAACTAGTATTTATATTGATTTTGATTGTCTTTTCACCTAACAAAAATTTTTAATGGTGCACATTGAATTATAATTTTCATTAGCTACATGTGTGGTGTATGTTTTGTTCATATTTGATTTCTTAGATTTTTTGTATTAATCAAATATCACCAAATACTTTCTTATAGAGAGTATTTCTTGAGTACGTCCTTGTGAACCAATTTGGTTGTTTAGTCATGACCTGCACTTGTTTTGTTTGCATAGATATTTCTCTACATAATGCAACATATAGTTTGCCATGCGATAAAGCATGTTGTAGTAGGTACACTCCTAAATTTGATATCGTTTGACCTTTAGTTTTATTTATCATCATTACAAAAATATAGATTTAGTTGAAATTATATTCAAAAAGGGTATCCTAAATTTATTTATTTTTGTGTGTGTGGGGGGGGTGATAGTTTGATTGTTGGAGTAAACACATGGTTTATGGAATATTGACATGTTGTTTTTCGCATGTAAATCTTCTTGTCAATGCCTCTACAAGTCAACCATGTACCATTGGATAGGCTTTTTGTGGAGTCTAATTTTCTCCGCAACTAATGAATATCCTTGGGACACAACCCATACAATAGTTCTAAACATAAAATGAAAGACAAAAGAACATGTTCATCAAATTCTCTATACGATGAGGCTCACAATATCTTCACTCCTTGTTTTACTATGAACCTAGCCACGGGGATGAAAGTCAATATCTATGGTCCCTACATTTGATAAGAATGTAGAAAAAAACATGTGTTACTCCACACATGTATTAAATATGATGACTAGTATAAATCATCAACATAAACATATCATAAGCATTAGTCAACATAAGACAATCTAAAAGTATAAGAGATAACAACATGGTCATAAGTATATTTAATGCACATAAGCCATAATACTATAAGAGGAATACTTCTATATCATCACCTTTATTCATACATATCAAGGAAGGCAATATAAACAACTGTCCAAGCTAACCATACATCACAACAACTAAATCTCAAATTAGAACATACTTATGATACTTCCTTGAAGTAACCTTGTTCGTCATAAACATTCTATTTCAATTAAGGGCTTGTCCCTCTTTAGATAAGTTTACTATTCATGGAAGAGTACTTCTTTACAAATTGAATACAAGTTATTACACATGAATGGTTATGATTTACCAATTCAAAGTCATCAAGGAAAGCACCAAATTATTCTTAACCAAGTTAACATGGAAACCACCTTACTTATGCAAGTCCAAACCACTCAAGGAAGGGGACTATTTCTCAATCCAAGATGCCAATTATATGGTGGGGCCTCACCAAGTCAAGGTACCATGAAAAGCACTCTACTATGCTAGTTCAATCTAACCATTGGAATCAAGTTTGAAAGGATTCCATGACTTTTGAATCAAACCCTAACAATTGGGGATTGCTATCTTTTTTAATTGGATTTCGAAGGAATTTCATGGATGAGAGATCTACTTGGATGAAAGATATCATACCTTGTTAAAAAATCCCACAATTTCTTGAGGAATGGAGACTTGATCATGACCCTAGGTCCAACTCTTTCTTTTTCTTCTTCAATTTCTAGTGAGAAATATTTGAGAGGATGAACTTTGTGATTCTTTTGGGACATTGGAAATAATGTCTTGAATGGTGAGTATAAAGGGTTAAAATCACTTAAATAGGGGTCCTAAGCTTCGGCAAAACGACCTTACTTTAATCTAACTTAAATAGGAATTTCTCAAAATGGCCCTCACTTGGCAGCCTGCAGCCTAGGTCTCACAAGAGGAACCACAATTTGTGGTCTTTGGACCAATATCTAGGTCACCTTTTCTTGGTCTCCATCAATTGAAGGCATCATCATGAACCTTCCTTCGAGCAGTGGTGTTCACCATTGGCCTTGAAGTGCCTCGTGAAGGTGAGCCACCATT
Organism: Solanum corneliomulleri; assembly: GCA_027704805.1. NCBI lineage: Eukaryota > Viridiplantae > Streptophyta > Magnoliopsida > Solanales > Solanaceae > Solanum > Solanum corneliomulleri. The sequence goes on along the minus strand of JAKWIY010001965.1, from coordinate 10,325 downwards.
GCGCAGCCCATGGGGAGATTTCTAGTAACCACGGACCTCACCACAGGTCTTGGTCCCCACCTCTTGCCGTGGTAGTGGTCATGAATGTGGGGGCAATTCTTGGAAATCTTGGGAAGCCTTGGTCACTTTCCTTGGCTCTTGCCCATAGTTCTTGGCTTGTTGCCCTTACTTAGCCCTAGTTATCCTACTAGACTATGGGCTATTACAACTAGCTTTATTTTTCGAATTTCCATCCTTCAGTAGTTGTTCTCTTCTTCTACATTCATAAACATTATTTTTTATTTTTAAATATGCATACTTATTTGAAAGTAATTTTTTTTCTTTGAAACTAATATTTTCTGTTGGAATGATCAATGAAGGATCGCCCATGCCTTTCTTCAACACAGAGACATGAAATACTGGATGAACCACTGCTATGTCTTGTGGTAGCATTAACTCATAAGCTACATTGACATTTCTCTTGGATATCCTATAAGATCCAATATAAGGGGGACAATTTCCCCTTCTTACCAAACCTCATAATACCGTTCATGAGTGGAACTTTCAAGTAAACCGAATTATCTACTTCGAACTCTAGTGTTCTTCTCGTAACATCTGTGTAGGATTTATGACGACTCTATGCCACCCTCAACCTCTCTTGAATCACATCACCTTCTTCATAGCTTGGTGAACGAAATCTGGGCCTATCAACCCAACTTCACCAACTTATAACCATCCAATAGGATATTTAAACCTTATCTCATAAAGAACTTCATGTTGAGCCATTTGGATGCTAGAGTGGTAGCTATTGTTGTAAGCAACTCAATGTGAGATAGATGATCATCCCAATCACTCAATCCACCTTGATACTTCAAAACGCTATCTTCCCCTTTTTCAAAAGCTAATACTTTTTGCCTATGAAAACTTTTCTTTAATTCGACTAAACAAAAAAAAAGGATCTTGGTCTTGCTTTCCTTTTAATTCTGACAAAAATGATGATTCAGCCCCATTTATCACCGCTATTCATCATTTTGTGGAAACCATTATTTGAACTCCTAATCATGTTAGTCTATGAAACATTTTTGCTTACTCTTTCTTACCTTTCTCAAAATGGGTGGTACTACGCATAGATAACCTGCTCAAGGAATAAGCAGCAACATTAGCCTTACCTAGGTGGTAAAGCATACTCATGTCATAATACTTGAACAATTCTAAACACCTTCTCTGTTTGAGATTTAACTCTTTCAAACTAAACACAAACTAAATACTCTTGTGATCAATGAACACATCCACATAAACACCATAAAGATAACGGTGCCATATTTTCAAATCTAATACTACGACAGTAAACTCTAAGTTATGGGTTTGGTAATTCTTCTTAAAGAACTTTCAACTGTCTGGAGGCATAAGCTATAACTTTATCATTCTGCATTAACACACAACCCAAACAAACTCTAGACGCATCATGATACACCACAAAACCTTGAGTACCTTCTGGTAAAGTCAAAACTAGTAGTAGTCAATTTTTATTTTCAATTCCTTAATGTTTTTCTCACAAACTTCAGACCAACCTCGGTCTTTTTCACTAGTCTCTGAGGAAAGGGGGGGACTAGGAATGGGAATTACCTTCATAGGGACTTCTGCACCATTTCCAATGCTATCTTTTGCTTCACCACTACCCTCTACAACCTTATCATTATCCTTTCTCACGTTTTCCTCATTAGACGGCATACATGGGTCAATGGTTTGCTTACTACCCCGAGTAGTGATTTCCATACAGTGTGCATCATTTTTTGGATTTCAAATAGTTATACTAGGAAGAGTGCCCGGTTGCCATGTGTTCACTGTCGCAGATAATTGGGTCATTTGAAACTCGATTTTCTTAATCGATATTGCATGTATATCGACTATTTGCTCAATATCCGCCAAATCACTCCTTAACTCTTTAATGTGCTCATCACTAGTATCGAACCTCCTCATCATTTTGTGAAAAATATCCTCGACTCACGCCATACTATCTCCACCATCTCTAGGAGTAACATCACGATTTGGAGCAGTGACATAGGGCCCATTCCTACCATTTCTAATACTGTAGTTACCCCTGTTAAAGTAGTTATCACGGTTATAGTTTCCATCTCGGACATAATGAACCTCACGGTAATAGTTCCATAGTTTTGACCTTGGTTCCCTTGACCATGGCGCCAATTCTCCTGATTACAACCTTGGGAACTTGGTCGGAAACCCCCCGTCTGCTCATTTACCTCATAGGAATCCTCCGCATAATAGCATTCATAATTAGGTGGTGGTGGTTTAGACAAGTAGTTAATTGCATTTATATTTTCTGCACCACCAGTGATATGTTTTAGTACCAACCCAAGCTCAATTCTCATCTGAGCCATTTCTTCACGAATCTCATCTCTGGTTAGGTTGTAAGTGGACTGCACTACGAAGGTATTTCTCCCGGTATCTGAATTCCTAGTACTCCAAGCTTTATTTTTCAGGGAGATTTTCTCTAATTTTTCAGCAATCTCAGCATAAGGACACTCCCCATAAGATCCACCTACTATAGTGTCCAACACCGCTTTATTATTATCATCCTGTCCCCTATAGAAGTATTCGTTCAGTGACTCATCATCTATACGGTGATTTGGGACACTTATCAAGAACAAGGTGAATCTATCCCAAGAACTACTAACTGACTCTCCTCGTAGTGCCACAAAGTTGTTCACACTGTCTTTGTGGTTTAGTTTCTTGGAGACCGGATAGTAGCGTGCTAAGAAAATATCCTTTAGTTGGTTCCAAGTGAAAATTGAGTTGTACGGGAGCTCAGTGAACCATATAGCATTCTCTCCCATCAATGAGAGAGGAAACACTCTGAGCCTTATTATATCCATGTCCAATTCAGTCCTCCCTACACAGATTTTACACACTCCCCTAACCTTAGCTATATGGGCATGTGGATCCTCAGAAGGTTGCCCTGAAAACAAACCTCTGGCAGTGAGCATTAGCATCAGGCTACTAGTTACCACAAAAGTGTGGCCTAGTGGTAGAGGGGGCAACACAAGTGGCCTATCAGAGTCTGCTATATCGTCATAGCCTGTGTAGTATTCTTGGGGCCGTGGAGCATATTTTTTCCCCTCTGTTGGTGTTCGCCCGGAGCATCGGGTAACAACTGACCATGAACATCTACCAGAACTGGGATGTTCTTGTTAGTATCATCATCATTAATTCCCAAGTTTTGATTCATGTTGCATAGTGTACGCTCTAATTCGTGATCATAAGGAAACAAGGGTTCTCTTCCTCTCCGTGTATTTGGCATACAAAGAAGATGGTTCTGCAAGAATCAAAAACAATAAAACAAAGTAATATAAAGAAAATATCAACTAAACTAAAGTAATATGCTTAAGTTAATCTAAAAGCTATTTTCCCCGGCAACGGCGCCAAAATTTGATATGCTCAAATTTACTTTTCAAATAAGAAGTAAAGCGGTCGTGTCAAGTAAATACAAAACTAATGAGGTTGGGATCGTTCCCATGAGCAAAAATGATCTATTATTACTATTGTTCAGTCAATTACTTCCTTGGAAAGCAAAAATGATAAAGGGGGGTTTTCTATTTCTAAATAATTGAAAATAACTAGCGAAATTGGAGGAGACAACTAACATCTTCAAATGTTGGAGTTTAATCAATTAATAAAAGTAACTAGGGTTTACGTGTTCCCTACCATCTCTAGGAGTAACATCACGATTTTGAGCAGCGACATAGGGCCCATTCCTATCATTTCTGTTACAGTAGTTACCCTTGTAGAAGTTGTTATCGCGGTTGTAGTTTCCATCTCGGACATAATGACCCTCACAGTTATAGTTACCATAGTTTTAACCTTGGTTCCCTTGACCTTGGCGCCAATTCTCCTGATTAGAGCCTTGAGCACTTGGTCGAAAACCCCCCGTGTGCTCATTTACCGCATAGGAATCCTCCGCATAATAGCATTAATAATTAGGTGGTGGTGGTTTAGACAAGTAGTTAACTGCATTTATCTTTTCTGCACCACCAATGATATGTTTTAGTACCAACCCAAGCTCAGTTCTCATCTGAGCCATTTCTTCACGAATCTCATCTCTGGTTGGGTTGTGAGTGGACTGCACTACGAAGGTATTTCTCCCGGTATCTGACTTCCTAGTACTCCAATCTTTATTATTCTGGGAGATTTTCTCTAATTTTTCAGCAATCTTAGCATAAGCACACTCCCCATAAAATCCACCTGCTTTAGTGTCCAACACCGCTTTATTATTATCATCTTGTTCCCTATAGAAGTATTCCTTCAGTGACTCATCATCTATACGGTGATTTGGGACACTTATCAAGAACGAGGTGAATCTATCCCAAGAACTACTAACTGACTCTCCTGGTAGTGCCACAAAGTTGGTCACTCTGTCTTTGTGGTTTAGTTTCTTGGAGACCGGATAGTAGTGTGCTAAGAAAATATCCCTTAGTTGGTTCCAAGTGAAAATTGAGTTGTACGGGAGCTCAGTGAACCATATAGCAGCCTCTCCCGTCAGTGGGAGAGGAAACACTATGAGCGTTAATATATCCATGTCCAAGTCAGGCCTCCCTACACAACTTTTACACACTCCCCTAACCTTAGCTATATGGGCATGTGGATCCTCAGAAGGTAGCCCTGAAAACAAACCTCTGGCAGTGAGCATTTGCATCACGCTACTAGTTACCACAAAAGTGTGGCCTAGTGGTAGAGAGGGCAAGAGAAGTTGCCCATCGGAGTCTGCTATATCATCATAGCCTCTGTAGTATTCTTGGGGCCGTGGAGCGAATTTTTTCCTCTCTGTTAGTGTTCACCTGGAGCATCGGGTAACAACTGACCATGAACATCAACCGGAACTGGGATTTTCTGGTTACGATCATCACCATTAATTCCCAAGTTTTGATTCATGTTGCATAGTGTACGCTCTAATTCGTGATCATAGGGAAACAAGGGTTCTCTTTCTCTCCGTGTATTTGGCATACAAGGAAGATGGTTCTGGAAGAATCAAAAACAATAAAACAAACTAAAATCAAGAAAATGTCAATTAAACTAAAGTAATAAGTTTAAGTTAATCTAAAAGTTGTTTTCCCCGGCACGGCGCCAAAATTTGATACGCTCAAATTTACTTCTCAAAGAAGAAGTATAGCGGTCGTGTCAAGTAAATAACCCAACTAGTGAGGTTGGGATCGTTCCCATGAGGAAAATAGTTTAGACTTAACTTCAATCTATTATTACTATTGTTCAGTCAATTACTTCCTTGGAAATCAAAAATGATAAAAGGGGGGTTTTCTATTTCTAAATAATTGAAAATAACTAGCGAAATTGAAGGAGACAACTAACAGCTTCAAATGTTTGAGTTTAATCAATTAATAAAAGTAACTAGGGTTTACGTGTTCCCCACAGGTTTATAACTTGATAATTCTAACTATAACAATTCTTTACTAGTATCTTGCATGCAAAGTGATAAGTTATGTATTTCTAAATCCTTGGTTCGGCATCTAGAAAATTTCACTTCGCACCTTGGTCCGGCTACGTGTGTTTCTATACTAACCCTTATCTTTACCTCATATTAAGCATCATATTCGATATTTGACTAAGATATTACCTCATACCAATCAATACTAGCCTATTAGATAGTATACACTAAATCTATGTTGATAATTTTTTTCCTATCTTCTACCTCCTTGGACTGTCAAGTAGCATTAATGCGAGTTCTAATGTTGGCCATCTGTTAAAAAGACTTCAAAGCGAAAGAATTATCAATACATGCAAGACACTATTCTAGAATTATTATTTTAGTTAGTTTTTACCTCATTATTCGCCTATGATTCCCACAAGCCTAGTTATGGAGTTTAGTTACCCATAGTCATAATCACAATATTCAAATATATGATATAAGAATTCATGTACTTACTTCATTGAGAAAAAGTAAAATTTTAAAGTTCACTTGATTAATCAACAAAAATCACCAACAATCAATTACAAGAGTCTCAAAATATCAAAGAGTCTCACAGAGGATCTAAAAAATAATCAAGAGTCTAACAATGATCAAGGGTCTAACATCAAAAACGAGTTTTCAAACAATATATAAAAAATAAAAACCTAATTAAATAAGGACTCTATTAGGTGGAAATCTGTGAAAATGCGGCTGGGTAGATGGACCTCGCGACGGATCGTCGTGGTCACGACGGACCGTCATGGACTCCGTCGTCCCATACTTGTGCAATTTCTTCTGCTGCTCTCTCCATTACCCTCGACGGCAGGTATGACGGATCCTCACTGGCACAAAGGTCCGTCGAGGGTCTCCGTTCCAAAACACTTAAACTCTTGGAAAATGGGTACTGGGACTACTTCTCTGAACTTCATGACGAACCAGCAGGATGGGCCGTCACGGCTACGACGCTCCGTCACGCACTCCGTAACCCCATACTTGGTCAGACTTCCCCATCTTCCTTCAGCAGCTGCAATGCAATGCCACCTACGGACAGTCACAGGCACGACGAACCGTCACAAGCTCCGTAGGTGGTACTTTTCTGTATTTCTCGCTCAAAAACCTCTACATTCATCTTTTAGACAGATTTCTTGCAAATAAAGCGAAACTTACATATAAATGAGCACAAAAAGGCTTTTGGACACACTAAACTTAACAAAAAAGCATTAATAATACCATGAAACCACGTTATATCAACACCCTCAACTTAAATTCGTTGTTTGTCCTCAAGCGACGCACTATGACTCAATAAAAAATCTTTGTACAATAGTATCCATGTTTCATCCTTCGCAATCATTTTGCTAACAATCCTGATCAATCTCATCATATTTATGCATGCTATCACTATTAGGCTTGAATTATGTGGCATGAGACCATGACACAAACTTACCATGCACTAAAACCTATCCTTTTCAATTTCTCACCGAGGTGCTAATATTTCTGATATTCCAACTAGTGTCCTCACTACAAAACAAAATCCTCATTTTTCACACAATGATTCCAGTTTGAGTATAAGGATTACTTTTTCAACACTCACTCTCAGAACAAATTCACACTCATTCATACATATTGCCATAAGCTTGCCCTTATTTCACTGCTTTAAGTTCGCTATACAACTCTTAGGATGACGATAGGACTTTCTTAGCTTGTAACATAGGCTCAGGGTCAGATAGGGTATATTTAGGTATACTTATGTGACTTTTTGCCCTCCTTGACATATCAGCTAAACATACCATTTTCTATCATTTTATTTTGCCCAGTTTCTCAAATTCTTTCACCTTGCTATTTACCCTTTTTTCTGCTTTTGTGTAAGTGACTCTCTTCTTTTCTTGCTTGTATTTCTTGTATATTTTTTTTTCTTTTTTTTCTCTTTACTTTTCTTTCAACTAATTCTTGAGTCACTTTACTTTTGTTCTTTCTCTCTCTTTGTTCTTTCAACCCCACTTTCAAGAGCATTCCTCATAATAGCCACCCTCAACTCATGGCTTTGCCATGAGTCAAAGTACACAATACCCAAAGTTGGGTCAGAGCTATAAAAAGGGTTGTTTACTGCATTATCCACCCTCAACTTATGCTTTTGGCATAAGCTAAGGTGCACATGTCCAAGGAGGGACCAGGGCCAACACATTTTTCTCAGAAAGGATCAGTTAGGGTGAAAAACAAAGGTCTAGTTTAAGATCAAATAATTTGGATCAAAGAAGGATAAATTTCATTTGGTTTTTTTGATTTAGGCTAAAAATGGGCTATATTGAATAAGGGCCTATGATCCTTTCCTAATTGTCGATTACAACTTCTTTTTAGCAGGACTAACCAGGCAAGTTCTAGCTCAGTACAAATAGTGGACTATTCAAATCTTCCTCACACTCAGTTGACATCTCATTACTCTGCCAGATTATCAGACACCTAGTTCGAATTTTAGACTTAGGGTCATCCAGTGGTGTACCTCTATGTCATGCTTAGAGCCACACATTTATCAATTACTATGCCTAGTCATGCATCATTTTCCATTTTCTCAAGATATCATTTTAGCCATCATGCTTCAGAATTAAACTATGTACACAAGATATAGACATGCCGGTTCAACAGAAAAAGTAATCAGTCTCTTGGGGCAAAAGAACACAGGCAAGAAAACCCCAAAAAAGGATAGTGAATTGGGCTACTCAGTCTTCACCCTAGCACCCACTTTCCATTTACCCCAGCCCCAACAAAAAGACATGCAATTGTCCCTAATGCATACAAAAATTTAAAATACAAGAGTGGTAGGTGAAGCAAACCTGGGGCGCAAAGCGCCGACGATCAGCAAGCTGGTGGGTCCAGTTCCTGAAACCCACTACCTTTGTAATCTGGACACCCTCAGTGGTTTCCTCAGCATCAACAACACTATCAGCAGTGCCTCCCGTTATCTCCACATTTCTGGAGCTAGACGCCCTAGCAGCTAACTTTCCTGCTCTTATCTGACGCGCCTCCTCCTCAGCAAGAGAGGCTCTCCTCGCAGCCTCCATCTCACGGCGCTCCTTCTTCCGTGGTCGAGCTTCATCTTCCTCTCGACCCCTACGCCTCTTGGCATTCTCTCAAGGGGTAGGTGGTGGAATATCTGAAGTGGCGAATAGGGCCGCCATCACTGTGTCTTTAGCAGGCTATGCAGAAAGGGCCTCAGACCCAGTCACCCTAGCCTCTAAGATTATATCGATGTTTGCGGGAAGACTGTCGACCGCAGCCTAAAGGATTGACACATCCATCTGAGGGACTGGTCAGACTAACACCCGCAACTCAAAAGCGTCCAAGCGCTGATGAACCTCAGCGATCTTTTGCTCTGTTTGGTGGACCGTTCTCCGCTCTAAGCGCTCTTCTGCCTCAGCAATAGACTTTTGCATCCAAGGCTGGATGTGATGCAGAAGTGTAGCCATCTGTGCCTCTAATTTCTAGACTCTAGCAAGCGGGACCAGAGCGGGGAAAGGAGTTGAACAAGAGGAGCTAGGGGCAGTGATACTACCCGGGATAGACTCGACTGGGGTAGTGTCAGTGGAAGCCGCCTGCGTAGCCGTGCGGGCCTGTGCTACCGTATCAGCCTGAGTGTCACCAAGGGGAGGCAACTCTTGACAGGGCCCTATGCGTGGAGCCAACTCATTGGCCTCATCCCTGATGAGGCCGATGTCAACAATGCTCAGCAGGGTCTTCAGCTGATCAATGTGCCATATAGGCACACCTGCGGACCTGCATAGAGAAAATATTATGCACGGGAAAGGGTAGGTAGTTTTCACCTTAAAAGCCCTCTCGTGCATGACTGCTTGTAGAAGCCAAGAAAAATCAATCCAAACCCGGCTATCATCACCACCATCAGTACTGCTCGATCCCATGTGACTATATTATCAGCGGCAGTGGGGGAAAGGTTGTGGCGGACAATCAACCACAAAAACTTTGTCGTGAAGGTCAGGTTGGCCTTCTTGATGGCTCCCTTCGGCTCGGTTACCCAGTTAGCACCCTCTCCATCAACGTACAAATGTAAGGCCATCCACCTCTTGGTGGTCTCTCTCAGCTATGGCTCACGCAGGAATTGGCCATCTTTGACAATCTTCCATCAGTATTCAAACTTGATGATGAGAGGGGTCCAGTTGGCATCAACATTCTCGCTGTATAGATACCGGCGGATGGCAGGCAGGGAGATATCAACCTGAATGCCACGTACTCTGACCTGCTCCAATGGGGCCTGTTTGGCGGGGGCAGCCATCCTATCAAACTGTGATCTGAGAGTCGCTACGTAGGAGGTGTAGAACTCTTAGACCAACTATTCACTATAACGTCCCAACGGACGCGCTGTCCACTCCAGTCGATGTCGGGTTAAGAGATTGTGGATCTGTGGCATCGTTGGGAGACTTCCCGGAAGGACCCGCCGCTCCAATGTAAGTGCTCGAGTCATGACTCCTTTGTTATTCAAGAACTTTTGCATCGGAATAGACTTGATACTGCCCATCGACACACCACCAGTTGGGATGGTTGGTAACCGGGGTGAGAGCACGAGATGGTGAACCGGGTGTGGATTCTGAACTGTCAGCCTCATCTGACGAGGCAGACTCTGCAGCGGTGGAGGGTGCGGGAACCTCAGCAGATTCGGAGGCTTCCTCCGACCACAAAACTCCTAAGGAGCCAGACGCTCCTTCTTCATTAGTAGCTGACACAGAAGGTGTGCCGATCACTGTACGCTCCTCATCACACTGAGAGGCAGTGACTAGGCCGGACGCCACCTTTTTTTGTGTGGCTCTGGCAGCACGTGCAGCTCGGGATGGAGTGGAAGTTCCTTTGATCGCCCGCGTGCGTA
>JAKWIY010001964.1:0-12988 GCA_027704805.1 Solanum corneliomulleri | reverse complement strand
GCCCATTTGAACCCAAACATTTGAGCCCAAAGTAAACTTGGGCAGGTCAAGACTGAATCTGCTTTCTACTTTAACCTATATTAATATTTCCAATTTTAACCCAACCCGCCTATTTGAAACCCCTATGCCAAACGATCCAACAAGTCTTTTTCTTTTGGAAAAAGACGGAGCTTCATAACGAATCAGGGAAAAAATATTTATTAGCTAAAATTCATTTTTTTTGGAGAAACACCTCAACAATTATGTATGTATACAATTTAAATTTTAGTATACAGTGATGAAGATAAATGAATCACATCGTAATGTTATAAATAATGATTGATTTATAGCAAATTTGTAAAAAATGTCACATAGATTTCATTTGAACCATGTGGCTCTTATAAAAAAATAAAATTGTCTTTAAAAATAAAGGGAAGATAGTTCTAATGGTGATTATATAATGTAATTTTAGATTAATGTCACGACCCAAAACGAGCCGCGAGTGGCACCCACACTTATCCTACTATGTGAGCGAACCAACGATTCTAAACCCCAACATTTACCAATATTTCAACCATAATGAACAAAAATATAATGCGGAAGACTCAAAATCTTTATTAATATAACCAATAAACAAGCTTCTAAAGTTTATTAACTATTATCCCAAAATCTGGAAGTCATCACTACAAGAACATCTATCCTCAAATTACTACATCTAAGAGTATCTAAGAAGCTAAAATAAATAAACAGATGGTCGATGTCCGAACTTCAAGGACATCAAGACATGAATGAGAGAGAATCCAGTCCGAGCTAGAAGTAATAGCTTACCCTGAAATCCGGTGTGATGAAGACTGACTAGAGTTGCGGACGAGTCGAAGTCGATGAGACGTTTGCTGCACTCCACAATAACAAAGAAAATAATTTACAAGTAGGGGTCAGTACAAGGAACACGTACTGAGTAGGTATCATCGGCCAACTCAGAATAGAAAGCAATATATATTGAACAATAACATAAAATCGACCACAATACTTAACAGGTGAAAATCAACAAGTCAAGAATCATTTGCAACAACACCAAACACGTCTGTGAGGACTCAAGCCTCCACACCATACTCATTTAGGAATTAGGTTCTTCAAATTGAGTATATTAACATAATTCAAGATTCATTCTCTTTATTATCCTGGTGTCGGAACGTGACACTCCGATCCTCTACTATCCTGGTGTCGGTTCGTGACACTCCGATCCTCTACTATCCTGGTGTCGGTTCGTGACACTCCGATCCTCTACTATCCTGGTGTCGGAACGTGACACTCCGATCCCCTAATTCTACGTGTTGGTTCGTGACACCCGATCCCCTAGTCTCATTCTTTTAGTTCATCAAGCCTTCTTTTATACCCAGGCATCATCATTAACAAAGTGGATTTAAGATTTAAGATTCACAGCCTCATCTTTCCAATCCCTTACAATTACATAATCACATCATGCAAGCACACAATTAAGCATATAGAAGACTTTACAATACTACCCAATACATATCATTCGCTATTAAGAGTTTACTATGAAATAGCATAAACCATAACCTACCTCCACCGAAGAATTCGTGATCACGCAAGCTACTCCTCAAAGTTTTTGCTTTCCTCTTCGTTCTCTCTTCTCTCGCTCGTTCGTTCTCCCTTTCTCTCTCTGTTCTTTCTATTTTTCTTATTCAAACCCTTTTTCTTTTACCCTAATTGTCATATAATTAAGTATAAAAAATGATAAAAATAACCCACTATTTATTTCAAGGTTATCTCCTTTAACCCCCAAGTAATTGAATTATTAACATTAACCCACTAACTTTATAATTATAAGCATGAATAGTCCAAAACGCCCCTTAAGATCTTTTAACAGAAATCCGACTCAGTCAGGGTTACGCAGCCTGTGACGGTCCGTCCTGCTGGTCCGTCATAAAGTTCAGAGAGTTAATTCTGTGGAAAGATTTGTGACGGTCCGTCGTGCCAACGACGGTCCGTCCTGCCATTCCGTCGTGAAGTTCAGAGAGTCGATCTCAGTACCAAATTTTCAGAATCTAAGTGTTTTGGAACGAGACCCCCTCGACGGTCCGTCGTGCCCATGACAGTCCGTCGTGGGATCCGTTGACCCAGACAGTTATTACCAGAAATAAACTCTACTGCTCAAAACGACTAAACAGGTCGTTACAAAAAACCTTAAAATATAATTTTAAGTATTCAAATAGTGTAAAGGATTACACTGTCAATAGTTTTGGTTCTTCAATAATCAACAAAATTTGAATTATATATATTTATATGGCATCGATGATTTAAAGTGAAGTGAAAAAAGAGTTTTATGATAAGCTAAAATTTTTAATAAAAAGAACTAGGGTGTTGTTAAAAAACTTAAGAGAGAAGAATTATAGGTCTAAAAATAGAGAATGGTCATTAATGTATTGGCATAAATCTTCTTTTTTCCCGATAAATTGTAAACATTATCATTTTTTCAGTAAATTTAAAGGTCATTCTATTCCTAAATCCGAGAAGTCTGATGATCTGACCAACTTACACGAACTTCATCACCCTTAAACACCCTTATTTCTCACGTTCATCCTCTTGTCCAAATACAACATAACAACCTTAACAAAATCAATCTTAACGAGATCTATTGGTTTTATCCAAATAAATCGATTAACGGTAGTGTTGCCACTCTCATAAACTTCATATAGTCCTTTTCTCATTTTCAAAGCCATAAAAACCATTATTTTTGTTAAATATCCAAGCTTGAAGTTCTTTTGTTGAATTAGTAATTTCGTACAAAATAAGCCCAACGAGCCCAAAAAAATATTGGGCCCAATTTAAAAATTGAACCGACAACCCCTTCTTAAATATAACCCTAGATAGCTAGGGTTTTTTAATTCAACTCTCTTTTTTTCCTCTCCAATGTCGCCGCTGGAGCGTGCTTTTACTAATTTTACCTTCCTCCTTCTTATGCGATGGATCATCATATCTTCGTCCTCTTTGTACCACAATTCATCTTTCTTAGGATTCAGAGGTGGACATCCACTATCTTTTGAATTTTTTCCTTTTTCTTCTTTGTTCTGACCTCTTTTTCCTCTTTTGCAGATTTTTGCTCCAATGGATGAAATGGTTACCAACGTTGATTTGATAGAACAACAAAAGGTCATCTCCTCTACTAAATCTTCAAATAGAAAAGGAAAAACACCTAATAATCATTATGATTCATGCTTTGTCCATGTGATTTTCACTACTGATGGCCTCGAAAGCATTGATCCTTCATACGTCTTTTGTCTAAAAAGGTAAACCCATCTACCATCTTTATTAATTTTCACCATTAATCTATACCATTTGCCTTTGTTTAAACAATCTTTTCATTGGTTTGAAATTTAAAATTCAAAATTCACTAAATTTTTAAAGAAGTTGTGTTCCCGAAACATATCTCCTAAAAGGGTCGGGTCCTTGTACCCCCTTTAAATATTTATGGTTGCAAACTTTCATTAATAGATCTATAATTATGAGATCGTTTTAATTAACACTTTTGATTTATCATTTTTAATGACAAAGTACTTTTATTTTATAATTTTTGTAAACCTTTGAAGTATTTATCATTTTTTGAAAAGAACATTACTATGAAATAACCCCTTTAATTGCAGCAATTTGATAATAGTATCGATTATTCAATTCATGAGATAAATTTTACAGTCATAATGTATGAAGAGAGACTATAAACATAACATCACAATTTTTTGTTGTCATAATTGTTAAATATTTAACTTTAATACTTAACTTTGTTCCATATTACTACTCGTTCACATAATGTAACAGATACAAAGTGAACATTAAAAATTTAGCAAGGTTTAGGTTATAAAGATGATTTTGATTACTAGTACTTCTTTTAGATCAATGAAAGGCACTTGAAGCAAATAAATGAATTTACAGTTACTATTTGGAGTACATAAATACAAATAAAAGAGCAAACAACCTACAACTATATGAAACCAAAAATGTAGACAAGAAAGGTGCAAGTACACAAATACAAAGGTATATAAAGAAAGGTTTGAACATATATGAAGAACTCAAAAAAATGCTAATAAATATTTTTATTTGATTCGACAACTTTATAATTAAATAAGTAGGATTACTCGTTATAGAAAATTATAATAAATTCTTTATATTTTGGAGGTCTTTTGGATTGGGCTTTCTGAAAAGTAGTATAAGACTACGTGTATTTGTTTGTCCAATGATAATATTCTTAATTCATTGGGAAAAAAAGAATAAAAAAGTCTAAAATATACATTAATAATCATTTTGACAAATATCTCTTTCAAATCATATAAATTAGATCTTCACTCTTATGTCTTAACGAAATCCGAGCCCATTCTATCGACTCGGTAGAAGTCATTAAGAATAAAATCAAGTTGATCAAATGTATTCTCTGAGTCTCTGTAATACACTACTTCATCGCTTGGACAGTCGAAAGGTTGTTGCATCAATGCCCTCACCAAGCACGTGTACTAGGTAAAATCACACCCATTTCCCATCAGTGATAAGCCCGTAAACTCATTACTCGATTCTAACTTACTGGATAAATCATCAACTTCAAACTCACAAACAAACATAAAAGCATCATTCAATGCTAAAAATTCATTTGCAACATTCTTTTTGCACCTTGCAATCCCAATGGCCTGTACTATTTTCTCTTATACTACTCCGCAAATGGATCCTCGTGCGCAAGAACTCTTCTCAATTCCTTACAGAACGCTAATAATAATCGACCACATTCATTGTATCTCTTCATATACATATCAACACTCATCAATGAAGAGATACAGTGAACATGCTCGATTGTTATTAGTGTTATGTAAGTAATTGACTGTTGCGCTTGAAGATTCCTTGTATAACTTTTGTTGGAGTAGTATAAGGGAAATAGTAGAGGACATTGGGGTCGCATGGTGCAATAAGAATGTTGTTAATTTAGCATTGAATGATGGTTTATGTTTTGTTCGTGAGTTTGTAGTTGCTAACTTGCTAGTAAGTTACTATTAAGTATGAGATTAGATGAGTTTGCGGAGGTTATCACTGATGAGCATTGTGCGTGATTTTACCTAGTACACATACTTGGTGAGGGCATTGATGCAACAACCTTTCGACAGTCCAAGCGGTGAAACAATGTATGACAGAGAGTACACTGAGAGCTTGCATCGATGAAGCAGTGTATGACATAGGGTACACTGATGACGGTAGTGTGATGATAATTGCATATGAATTGATCATGTCCAAGTAAAGTGAAAAGGGGTTTTATATCAAGTCAAAATTTCTAGATTATAATAAATATAATGCACTTTTATCAAAACTTGAGAGAAAGAAAATTCAATTTATTGGTCTAAAATGAGAGAATGGTCAAGATTGTTATTAATTTATGACTTTGGTTTTTTTCTTTTTTTATTCCTCGTAAATTATAAATATTGTCATTTTTTTCAATATAAGTTTGATGAGTCGGCTCAATTACTAAGAACAGATTGAACATATGAAGACTTCAAAAAGTTGCTTTCTCCTGTCTCATGTTAGATGGACTTTTTTTACACGATGATTAAGGAATCATTAATAGATTATTAATTTAATCATTTTGTCCTTGTTCTTATTAATTAGTATTTGAAAAAAAAAATAGATTTTCAAATTTTTTTGAAACATCCAAAGGTCATATTAATTATAGAGGTAAAATGAGAAAAAATGAATTAGTTTTATCCTATTTTTTTAAATGATAAAGTAAAATGTGGCAAATAGTTTAGTAAGATGTACATCTAATATGGAACGACGAAAGTAATAAATGTCTCTATTTGATTCAACAATTTTGTAACTGAATATACTTATTGGCAATAGAAGTTGTAATAAGTTATTTCTAGTTTGAAGTCTTTTGGATTGGGCTCCCTTATTGGGAGGTGGTCTGTTTCTTTAGTTTGTATGTATTTGTTTGTCAATGATAATTGTAACGACCTGTTTAGTCGTTTTGAGCAGCAGATTTTAATTCTGGGAAAACTGGCTGGGACGACGGGGGTCACGACGGACCGTCGTGGTCACGACGGCCCGTCGAGGAGGCTTCGTGCCATGACACTTAGAATTCTTCAATTTGGATATTAAAATCGACTCTCTGTAAATTGTGACAGACCTGCAGGACGTGCCGTCACATCCACGACGAACCGTCGTGAGTTTTCGTTGCAAAACACTTCAACTTTTGAGAATTTGGTACAAGAAACGAGTTTCTGACCGTCAGGACGGAGGTGCAGGACGGACCGTCACAGGTGTGACGGGCCGTCACAGCCCACCTGGAATCTGGGGAGGTTGCGACGACCACCGTGACGGACCGTCGCAGGCACGACGGCCCGTCACAGGTTGCGCAAATCCCAGGCAGTTTAGGATTTCTCCACACGTTTTAAGGGTCGTTTTGGACTATTCTTTCCTTAATTATAAAGATTGAGGGTTAATATTAATAAGTCTAATTACTTGGGGGTTAAAGGAGGTAACCTTAAGTTAATTAGTGGGTTTTATTGTCCTCTTTTATTCTTAATTATATGATAATTAGGGTAAAGGAAAGAGGGTTTGAATAAAACAAAAGAAAAAGAACAAGAGAAAGAGGGGAATCGATCGAATAGAGAGAGGAGAAAACGAAGGGGAAAAATCAAAGCTTGGGAATTTGCTTGTGGATTCCAATTCTTCGGTGAAGGTAGGTTATGGTTTTTACGATATTCGTAGTGAACTCTTAATAGGGTATGATATGTATTAGTGGTATTGTAAACCTGTCTATATGCTTAATTGTATGCTTGCACGAATATCATTATGTGATTTTGATAAAACAAGCATGAAGAAAACGATTGAATCCCAAATCTTGAAAGAAACTTTAATCTACGATATTAATGATGATGCCTTGGTATAAAAGAAGGCTTGATGAATTAAAGTAATGGGATTGATGATGCCTTGGTATAGAGAAGGCTTGATGAACGGATATAATGAATTTAGTGGATCGGAGTGTCACGTTCCGACACATAGTATTAGTGGATCGGAGTGTCACGTTCCGACACATAGTATTAGTGGGACGGGTGTCACGAACCGACACGTAGATATAGGGGATCGGAGTGTCACGTACCGACACATATAGGGGATCGGAGTGTCACGTTCTGACACATATAGGGGATCGGAGTGTCACGTACCGACACATATAGGGGATCGGGTGTCACGAACCGACACGTAGAATTAGGGGATCGAAGTGTCACGTACCGACACATAGTGGTAGGGGATCGGAGTGTCACGTACCGACACAAGAGGAAGAAAGATAATGAATCTTGAAAGATGTTAATATACTCAACATAATGAACTTATTTCCCAAATGAGTATGGTATTGAGGCTTGAGCCCTCATGAATGAACTTGATGGTATTTATTGACGATTATAATACTTGTTGTTGCTACATGTTGAGTTTATAGTTGATTTATGATATTACTTGATATATATTATCTTCTATTTTGAGTTGGCCGATGATATCTACTCAGTACGTGTGGTTGTACTAACCCCCTACTTTTATGTGTTCTTCTTTGTATTTGTGTAATGCAGCAAACGTTCCGTCAACTTCAACTCAGCAGTAAATCAAGCCAGTCTTCACTACTTTCGGAAATTCAGGGTGAGCTAATGCGTCTAGCTTGGACTGGATTTTCTTCTTCAAGTCTTGATGCCTTGAACTTCCGGCATGGACTAGCTTCTTATGCATTTTTAGCTTCTTAGATAGTTTAGTTTAGTAATTTGATCATAGATGTTCTTGTGATGATGACTTCCAGATTTTGGGGATATTAATAATAGTTATTGATTTGTTTTTATTAATGAGTTAAGTCTTCCGCATTTCTTTTGTTGATATTGTATTAAAATGTTAAAGGTTAGATTGGTTGGTTCGCTCACATAGGAGGGTAAAATGTGGGTGCCAGTCGCGTCCCCGATTTGGATCGTGACAAACTTGGTATCAGAGCATTAGGTTCATTGGTCTCATCACACAAGAACGAGTCTAGTACAGTCTTAAGGAACGGTAGGGGGACGCCTTTACTTTTCTTTGAGAGGCTATAAGACTTTAGGAAAATTCTATTCTTTCATTCTTTCTTTCGTGCTACTACTTGAGTCCAATTGGTATCTAGGTGATACAAATTGGTATCTGACCATCTTCACTCTATTTCGCAGATGGTTAGAACTAGAGCAACGACCGCACCAGCAGCAACTACGGCACGACAAGAAGCGTCTGAGCCAGCCACTGGGGCTGTGGCTCGAGGGAGAACAACGGCAAGAGGCCGTGGAAGAGGTCGTGGGAGGACGTCCTCTAGAGGGAGAGGACGAGCCCCTAGCCCATCTGATACTAGGGCAGTGACTCCTCCACCGACCGAGGATGTGGTAAGAGAGGGTGAGGAAGGGGAGAATGAACAAGGGCAGAATGAGGAAATGCCACCCCAACCTACCCCAGAGATGATCAACCAAGTACTTGCTTATCTTAGCGGGTTATCCGATCAGGGTCAAGCACCTCCAGTGGTTTCTGCACCAACCCCTCCGGTTTCAGAGATACGACATGCGGCTACTATGGCTCCCCGCATGGATGCAACATTGGGAATAGGCACATTTCCACGTCTGACTACTGGGCCTATTATGACAAATGATCAGCACGAACTTTTCAGTAAGTTCTTGAAATTGAAACCTCCAGTCTTTAAGGGTGCAGAATCGGAGGATGCCTACGATTTTCTGGTTGATTGTCACGAGCTACTACACAAGATGGGTATAGTAGAGAGGTTTGGAGTCGAGTTCGTGAGCTATCAGTTTCAAGGGAACGCCAAAATGTGGTGGCGTTCACATGTTGAGTGTCAACCAACAGAGGCACCACCTATGACTTGGGAATCATTCTCGAGCTTGTTTATGGAGAAGTATATCCCAAGGACTTTGAGAGATAGAAAAAGGGACGAGTTCTTGAGTCTAGAGCAAGGAAGGATGACAGTTAATGCATACGAGGCTAAATTTCGCACTATATCCAGATATGCCACCCAACTCTGTTTCAGTCCACAAGAATGGATTCGCCGTTTTGTGAAGGGGTTGAGGTCAGAATTGCGGATTTCAGCCTTACAGATAGCGGCAACGGCAACATCCTTCCAAGAGGTGGTAGACTTTGTGATAGAGGTGGAAGGAGTGAAACCAGATGACTTCACCACGACATCGACATCAAAAAGGTTTCGAAGGGGAGGTGAGTTTAATGGTTCTTACTCTAGAGGACAGAGCTCCGGAGGTCACTCAGTTCGACCAATTCAGTCTTCACTACAGACTGTAGTTGGGGGTCCACTCAGAACGGTCAACACTACTCCGAGAGACCTATGCCTGACTCCAGAGAGTGCTATGGATGTGGGGAGATTGGACATATTAGGAGGAATTGTCCAAAACAGAGTTACAGAACCCCAATGGCTAGAGGTAGAGGTGGTCATGGTAGAGGCCGCTTTTCTGGAGGACGTGGTGGTCGAGATAATGGTGGTCACCACAACGGCAGAGGTGTTGGGCAAAACGGAGCCACTACTACGCAACATGGTAGGGGCAACGGACAGACAAATAATGGGGCCCATTGCTACGCTTTCCCTGGGAGATCTGAAGCGGAGGCATCAGATGCTGTCATCACAGGTAATCTTTTGGTTTGTGATTGCATGGCTATTGTATTGTTTGATCCCGGATCCACGTTTTCTTATGTATCCTCCTCATTTGCTAATGGTCTTAATTTACATTGTGAACTACTTGACATGCCTATTCGTGTTTCTACTCCGGTGGGTGAGTCTGTGATAGTCGAAAAGGTATATAGGTCTTGTTTGGTGAATTTTGTGGGGAGCAACACTTATGTAGACTTGGTTATTTTAGAAATGGGTGACTTTGATGTAATTCTAGGTATGACTTGGCTTTCTCCGAATTTTGCGATTTTGGATTGTAATGCTAAAACAGTGACGTTATCCAAGCCTGGGGCAGATCCGTTAGTGTGGGAGGGTGACTACACTTCCAATCCGGTGCGTATCATATCCTTTCTTCGTGCTAAGAAAATGGTTAGTAAATGGTGTTTAGCTTTCTTGGCACATCTTAAGGATGACACTACCCAAGTACCCTCGATTGAGTCAGTTTCGGTAGTCCGTGAGTTTTTGGATGTGTTCCCTGCAGATCTTCCTGGCATGCCACCGGATAGAGATATTGATTTCTGCATTGATTTGGAACCGGGTACTCGCCCCATTTCTATACCCCCTTATAGAATGGCTCCCGCGGAGTTAAGAGAGTTGAAAGCACAACTTCAAGAGTTGTTGAGCAAGGGCTATATTAGACCAAGTGCATCTCCTTGGGGTGCTCCGGTTTTGTTTGTGAAGAAGAAGGATGGGAGTTTCCGGATGTGCATAGACTATAGACAACTAAATAAGGTAACTATTAAGAACAAGTATCCTCTTCCTCGCATCGATGACTTGTTCGATCAGTTACAAGGTGCTTGTGTCTTCTCTAAAACGACTTGAGATCCGGTTATCACCAATTGAAAATACGAGCAACGGATGTGCCAAAGACTGCTTTCCGCACTAGGTATGGGCACTACGAATTTGTAGTAATGTCCTTTGGTCTTACGAATGCCCCTGCTGCTTTCATGAGCTTGATGAATGGGATATTTAAGCCGTATTTGGATCTCTTCGTGATCGTATTTATAGATGATATACTGGTATATTCTAAAAGTAATAAGGAACATGAGGAGCATTTGAGAATTGTATTGGAAATGTTGAGGGAGAAAAAGCTTTATGCCAAGTTCTCTAAGTGTGAGTTTTGGCTAGATGCAGTGTCCTTCTTGGGGCATGTGGTTTCTAAGGAAGGAGTGATGGTAGATCCTTCTAAGATTGAAACGGTGAAGAATTGGGTAAGACCCACTAATGTGTCAGAAATACGGAGTTTTGTGGGGTTAGCTAGCTACTACCGCCGATTCGTCAAGGGATTCTCTTCTATTGCTTCCCAACTGACAAACTTGACTAAGCAAAATGTTCCATTTGTATGGTCGGATGAGTGTGAGGAAAGCTTTCAGAAACTCAAGACTTTGTTGACTACCGCACCTATCCTTACCTTGCCAGTGGAGGGTAAGAACTTCATTGTCTATTGTGATGCATCCTATTCGGGTTTGGGTGCAGTGCTAATGCAAGAAAAGAACGTGATTGCTTATGCTTCAAGACAATTAAAAGTGCATGAACGTAACTATCCAACTCATGACTTGGAATTGGCCGCGGTAGTGTTTGCATTGAAGCAATGGAGGCATTATTTATATGGGGTTGGGGTTAAGTTGTGAAATCTACGGATCATCGTAGTCTACAGTATGTCTTTACTCAGAAAGATTTGAACTTGAGACAAAGGAGATGGATGGAACTATTGAAGGACTACGACATCACCATTTTGTATCATCCAGGGAAGGCGAATGTTGTGGCAGATGCCTTGAGTAGAAAGGCCGGAAGCATGGGAAGTCTATTTCATTTGCAAACTTCTAGACGCCCATTGGCTAGAGAAGTGCAAATTTTGGCTAATGACCTCATGAGGTTAGAAGTAAATGAGAAGGGAGGATTGTTAGCTTGTGTGGAGGCAAGATCGTCCTTCCTTGACAAAATTAAGGGGAAGCAGTTTGACGACGAGAAATTGATCCGGATTCGAGATAAAGTGTTGCAAGGAGAGGCTAAAGAAGCAACAATCGACGAGGAAGGTGTTTTGAGGATTAAGGGAAGGGTATGTGTACCCCCCGTCGATAATTTGATCAACACTATTCTGACAGAGGCTCATAGTACAAGGTATTCTATACATCCGGGTGCAACCAAGATGTATCGCGATCTAAAGCAACACTTTTGGTGGAGTAGAATGAAGCGCGGTATTGTTGACTTTATTGCCAAATGTCCAAACTGTCAACAAGTAAAATATGAACACCAGAGGCCCGGAGGAACGCTTCAGAGAATGCCCATTCCTGAATGGAAGTGGGAGAGAATCGCAATGGACTTTGTGGTTGGTCTTCCAAAGACAATGGATAAGTATGACTCCATTTGGGTGATTGTTGATAGGTTAACTAAGTCTGCTCATTTCATTTCGGTCAAGGTGACTTACAATGCAGAGAAGTTAGCAAAAATCTACATCTCAGAAATTGTTCGATTGCACGGGGTTCCACTATCCATCATATCAGATAGAGGTACGCAGTTTACTTCTAAGTTTTGGAAAACATTGCATACTGAATTGGGTACTAGGTTGGACCTTAGCACTGCATTTCACCCTCAGACCGATGGTCAGTCTGAGCGAACGATTCAAGTGCTGGAGGATATGCTTCGTGCATGCGTGATAGAGTTTGGTGGCCATTGGGATAGCTTCTTACCTTTGGCAGAGTTTTCATACAATAATAGCTACCACTCCAGTATTGATATGGCCCCATTTGAAGCATTGTATGGGAGGAGGTGTAGATCTCCCATTGGGTGGTTTGACGCATTTGAGGTTAGACCTTGGGGTACTGACCTCTTGAGGGATTCGTTAGATAAGGTGAAGGGCATTCAAGAAAAGCTTCTAGCGGCGCAAAGTAGACAAAAGGAGTATGCAGACCGAAAGGTTAGAGACTTGGAGTTCATGGAAGGTGAACAAGTCTTGTTGAAGGTTTCACACCATGAAAGGGGTGATGCGGTTTGGAAAAAGAGGTAAGCTAAGTCCAAGGTATATTGGACCATTCTGGTACTAAAGCGAATAGGGGAGGTGGCTTATGAATTAGCCTTGCCCCCAGGGCTGTCCGGAGTGCATCCGGTGTTTCATGTGTCCATGTTGAAGAGATACCACGGAGATGGAAACTACATTATCCGTTGGGATTCAGTTTTGCTTGATGAGAACTTGACGTATGAAGAGGAACCGGTTGCTATATTAGATAGAGAAGTTCGCAAGTTGAGGTCGAGAGAGATTGCATCCATCAAAGT
>JAKWIY010001963.1:0-13021 GCA_027704805.1 Solanum corneliomulleri | reverse complement strand
GACGAGCCGTCATCTGTCTCGTCGTGTGATACAGTTTCACTATAACTCTCACACTATTTGAAATGTTTTATGTTGAATGAGCTTGCTTGTCTTGTCTGACATTACTCGTACTAATAGTGATCCTTTTCAGGTACTATCGACCATGGCACCCAAGCAAGACCGAGCTTACGCACGCGGGCGATCCAAGTCTGTGGCCCCGTCTGCACGCTTGATCATCAGGTCTGATGATGAGTGGGACCCTGAATACATGCCCCCAGGCACCTCCGCACCTTCCCGTGCTGCACGTGCCCCCCGAGCCACACCCAAGAAGACGGTGGCGTCCGGCGTAGTCACTGCCTCCCAGTCTGATGAGGAGCGCACACTGACCGGCACACCCTCTGGGTCGGCCACCAACGAGGTTGGAGCGTCTGGCTCCTTAGGAGTATCCTGGTCCGAGGAAGCTTCAGGATCTGCTGAGGTTCCCGCACCAGCCACTGCTGCAGCGTCGGCCTCGTATGATGAGGCTGACAGTTCAGACTCCACATCCGGCACACCAGCCCAGGTCCCCACCCCAGATCCAGACCAGCCAAACCGGTGGTGCGTTGAGAGGCCAGTTTCAGGTGTACTCCGACGCAAAATTCCTTACTGATAAAGGGGTAATGACTCGGACACTCACCCCTTGGAGGGGGGGTACTTACAGGGAGTCTCCCCTCGATGCCGGAAATCCACAACATCTTCACCAGGCATCGCCTAGAGTGGACAGCCCGTCCATTGGGACGCTACAGTGAGGAGATGGTCCGAGAGTTCTACGCGTCCTACGTAGCGACTCTCCGATCACAGATCGACAGGCGGGCTGCTCTCGCAAAACAGGCCCCATTGGAGCAGGTTCTCGTCCGGGGCGTGCAGTTGACATTTCCTGCCCGCCATCCGCCGGTTCCTATACGGCGAGAGTGCAGATGCTACTCGGACCCCGACCACTGCCGAGTTTGACTATCGCTGGCAGATAGTCAAGGAGGGACACTTCATGCGCGAGCGGACACTGAGAGAGAGACCACCAAGAGGTGGATGGCCCTGCACCTATTAGTCGACGGCGAGGGTGCGACTGGGTCACTGAGCCGAAGGGGCCATCAAGAAGGCCAACCTCACGTTCGTCGCCAAGTTCTTGTGGCTGCTCGTGCGTCACTGTCTTTCCCCCACAGCTGCCGACAACATAGTCACCTGGGATCGAGCAGTGCTGATGGCGGCGTGATCGCCGGCTTCGAGGTGGACTATGCATGGCTTCTCCAGGCGGTCATGCACGACGAGAGGCATTAGGTCACCACCACCTATCCCTTTCCGTGCATGATCTTGCCCTTTGCAGGTCTGCAGGTGTGCCCGTATGGCACATAGATCAGTTGAGGACCCCGCCGAGTACCGTTGACGTCGGCCTCATCAGAGACGAGGCCAATGAGTTGTCCCCACGTCGAGGGCCCCGTCCAGAGCTGCCACCACTATCGGATGATCTTGCGGATACGGTGGCCCAGGCCCGCACAGCTACACAGGCATCCACGGACACTACCCCGGTCGAGTCTATCCCGGGTAGTAGCACGGCCCCTCTACCGACACCAGCCCCGCATGCTCGAGTCCAAAAGCTAGAGGCACAGATGGCCACTCTTCTGCATCATATCGAGCCATGGATGCAGAAGTCTATTGCCGAGTCTGAAGCGCGCATGGAGAGGCAGATGCAGCGGAAGGTTGCTGAGGTGCACCAGCGCCTCGATGCCTTTGAATTGCGAGTATTAGCTCGACCAGCCCCTCCGGTAGATGTGTCGACTCTTCAGGCTGCAGTCTCCAGTCTTCGGGCAGACATCGACACAATCCTCGCGACTAGAGTACTGGAGGCTGTCGATCCTGCTGAGGACACTGTACTGGCGGCCCTGTTTCCGACTCCTGACATTCCACCATCCCCCCCTCCAGAGAGTGCCAAGAGGCGTAGGGATCGCGGAGAGGATGAGGCGCGAGTGAAGAAGAAGGAGCGCCGCGAGTTGAAGGCCGCGAGGAGAGCCTCAATTGCTGAGGCGGAGGCACACCGGATCCGAGCATCACAGATAGCGGCTGGGGCCTCTAGCTCCCATACTGTAGAGACCGCCGGAGGCACTGAGGGTGCGGTTGTTGCTGAGGACACCACTGAGGGTGTCCAGATTGCTGAGGACACCACTGATGGTGTCCAGATTGCAGAGGCTGTGGGTTCCGGGAAACCGGACCCACCAGCTTGCTGATCGACGGCGCTATGCGCCACAGGTTTGCTTCACCTACCCCTCTAATCTTTAGATTTTTTTATGCATTGGGGACAATTGCATGCTTTTTGTTGGGGGTGGGGTAAATGGAAAGTGAGTGTTAGGGTGAAGTCTGAGTAGCCCAACTCACTATCCTCTTTTGGGGTTTTCTTGCCTGTGTTCTTTTCCCCAAAAGACTGATTATTTTTCTGTTGAACCGGCACGTTATATCTTTTGTACATAAGTTTAACTGAAGCATGATGGCTAAAATGATATCCCGATAAAACTGGAAAATGTTGCATGACTAGGCGTAGTAACTGATAATTGTGTGGCTCTAAACATGAAATAGAGTTACACCATGCATTACCCTAAAATCTTCAAGTCAAACTAGGTGTCTGATAATCTGGTATAGTGATGAGATGTCAAGTGAGTGTGAGGAAAGTTGAATAGTCCACTATTGGTACTGAGCTAGAACTTGCCTGGTTAGTCCTGCTAAAAGTAAGCTGTAACAAACAATTAGGAAATGATCATAGGCCCTTATTCAATATAGCCCATTTCTAGCCTAAATAAAGAAACCAAATGAAAGTTATCCTTCTTTGATCCAAATAATTTGAGCTAAAATTAGACTTTTCTTTCACCTCAACTGACCTTTTCTGGGAACAATATGTTGGCCCTGGTCCCTCCTTGGACATGTGCACCTCAGCTTATGCCAAAAGCATAAGTGAGGGTGGCTAATGTATAAACAACCTCGTTATGGCCCTGACCCGATTTGGGTATTGTGTACCTTGACTCATGGCAAAGCCATGAGTTGAGGGTGGCTGTTTTGAGGAATGCCCTGGAAAGTGGGGTTGAAAGAACAGAGAGAGAGAGAAAGAACAAAAGTAAAGTGTAAGTGACTCAAGAACTCGTTAAAAAAAATAAAAAAAATAAAAAAAAAAAAATTTCAAGAATTACAAACAAGAAAAGAAAGGAGTCACTTACGCAAATGAAGAAAGAAGGGAAACAGCAAGGTGAAAGAATAGAAGAAACGGGTGAGATAAAGTGATATATGGGTGGAAGGTTTAGCCGATATGTCAAGGAGGGCAAAAAGTCACTAAAGTATACCTAAATATACCCTACCTGACTCTGAGCCTACGTTACAAGCTAAAAAAGTCCTATCGTGATCCTAAGGGTTGTATAGCGAACTTAAGGCAGTGAAAATAAGGGCAAGCTTATGGCAATAGGTATGAATGAGTGTGACTTTGTTCTGAGAGCGAGTGTTGAAATGTAATCCTTATACTCAAACTGAAATCATTGTGTGAAAAATGAGGATTTTGTTCTAAAGCGAGGACACTAGTTGCAATACCAGAATTGTTAACCTCGGTGAGAAATTGAAGAGGATAGGTATTAGTGCATGGTGAGTCTGTGTCATGTTCGAATCCCACAAAAGTCAAGCCTAATAGTGATAGCATGCATAGATTTGATGGGATTAGTCGGGATTGATAGCCAAATGACTGCAAAGGATAAAACATGAATACTATTGTACAAAGATTGTGTAGTGAGTCATAGTGCGTCGCTTGAGGACAAACAACGAATTTAAGTTGAGGGTGTTGATATACCATGGTTTCACGGTATAATTAATGCTTTTTCCTTAAGTTTAGTGTGTCCAAAAGCCTTTTTGTGCTAATTTTGATATAAGTTTCTCTTTGTTTTGCAGAAAATCTGTCCAAAGCTGAATGCGGAGATTTTGAGCGAAAATTGCAGAAGAGACCACCTACGGAGCTTATGACGGTCCGTCGTGCTTGTGACGGTCCGTAGGTGGCAGCGTAGAGTAGCTGCTGAAGGAAGATGGGGAAGTTTGACCAAGTGTGGGATTACGAAGCTTGTGACGGTCCGTCATGGCCATGACGGTCCGTCCTGCAGGTCCGTCGTGAAGATCAGAGAAGTGATCCCAGTACCCAGATTCCAGGAGTTGAAGTATTTTGAAACGAAGACCCTGGACGGACCGTCGTGCCTATGACGGTCCGTCATACTGGCCGTCGAGGGGAATGAAGAAAGCAGCTGAAGAAAGCAGCTGAAGAAATTGGACAAGTGTGGGACGACGGAGCCCACGACGGTCCGTCATGACTACGACGGTCCGTTGCGTGGTCCATCGACCCAGCCGCGTTTTGCCAGATTCCAGAAAATTAAGAATCCTTGTTTAATTGGTTTTTTTTTTTTTATAAATAGTTCGAAAAACCTCGTTTTGAGGTTAGACTCTTTGATTAAAAAATTCCATATAGTTAGACCTTGTGATTATTAACTTTTTGTTTTTGGAGTGTTTGATTATTGGAGATTGATACAAGTGATTTTTGGTGATTAATCAAGTATAATTTCGGACTTTATTCTTTCTCATTAAAGTAAGTACATGAATTCTTGTTTAACATATTTGAATATTGTGTTTATGGCTATGAGGAACTAAATTCCATAACTAGGATTGTGGGAACCATAGGCAAATAATGAGATAAACCCTAACTAAAATAACAATTCTAGAATAGTGTCTTGCATGTATTAATAATTCTTTCGCTTAGAAGTCTTTTTAACGGATGATCAACATTAGAACTCGCCTTAATGCTACTCGCCGGACCAAGGAGGTAGATAATAGGAAAAGAATTATTAACGTAGATTTAGTGTATACTATCTAATAGGCTAGTATTGATTGGTACGAGGTAATAACTTAGTCAAATATCGAATACGATGCTTAATATGAGGTAAAGATAAGGGTTAGGAAAGCAACACACGTAGCCGGACCAAGGTGCGGAGTGAGATTTTCTAGATGCCGGACCAAGGATTTAGAAATAAACTTATCACTTTGCATGCAAGATACTAGGAAAGGATTGTTATAGTTAGAATTATCAAGTTACGAACCTGTGGGGAACACGTAAACCCTAGTTACTTTAATTCATTGATTAAAACTAATATTAAAAGCTGTCAATGTCTCTTTCAATTACATTAGTTATTTTTACTCAATAGGTAATACAAACCCCCCTTTTTATATTTTTACTTTCCAAAGAAGTTATTGACTAAACGATAGTAATACTAGGTTAAAGTTAAGTCTAGACTATTTTCCTCGTGGGAACGATCCCAACCTCACTAGTTGGGTTATTTACTTGACACGACCGCTTTACTTCTCATTTGAGAAGTAAGTTTGAGCGTATCAGTCATACATTCATTTCAGTATTATAGTCATTTAGTTTCAGTTTCTACTAGACTTAGCTGGTCTTGTCCCAACATTTCTAGTCAATTAGAGGCTTTTCAGACAAGTAGTTTCAGCTTAGTAGTGAGTTAATACTTCCTTTATTAACTCATCAATAGTTCAAATATTTCATCTATATTATTGGTATTCCCAATATTTTCTGTTAAATTACGAGTTAGATTCCGCATTTAGTTTATTATCTTTACTATACTCATGATCATGTCACCAGGGTTAGCTTGGATCACTTGTGGTCCTAGGTTCCGTGTCTGCTTCTGGGGGTAGCTCGGGGCGTGATGAAACTTGGTATCTGAGAAATAGGTTTAAGAATCCAAGATGTCTGAAAAGCCGTAGTTTGTAGAGTCCTTTTCATGGGTGTGAAATGCATCACATTTCATAAGAGGGAGGATACAAAGATGTTTTAAGTAAAAATCACTTTGTTGTTACTCTTATCGTGCGTAACGTATGATCTCATTCCACTCTAACTTGACATTCTATGTTTCAGATTTTGCCTCCTCGTAGAGCTAACACTACGAATGTGAATGCCAGTTATACAAACGCAGCTCCTCCAGTCTCTGATTAGGAAGTCTCCAATGCTGAGTTCATGAATGCCATACAGATGTTGGCTTAGAGTATAACCAACCAGAACAATCGGGTTCATGCTCCTGTGAATGCAAATGGTGTATCAGCAGCAGCAAGGTTCCGTGACTTTGTTAGGATGAATCAGCCTGAGTTCTTAGGATCAAAAACTAATGAGGATCCTCAGAATTTCTTGGATGAGATTAAGAAGATCTTTGAGGTAATGCAAGTCACTGGAAATGATCGGGTTAAGTTGGCATCATGCCAGTTGAAGAATGTTGCTCATATTTGGTACAATCAGTGGAAGGAAAATATGGGTACAAATGCAACTCCTATTACCTGGGAATTCTTTAGTAAGACCTTTTCGGACACGTTTTTCCCAATAGAGTTGAGAAAAGCTATGGCTCAAGATTCATGAATTTAAGGCAGGAAACATGACGGACCAAGAGTATGGTCTCAAGTTTAACCAACTCTCCAGGTATACTTATCACATGGTTGCTGACTCCTGGGCTCAGATGTATAATTACTTTCATGGAGTTTCAGATTTGTTCAAAATGAGTACAGAAATGCTATAATACTAGGACATATGAACATCTCTAGTCTTATGACTCATGCTCAGCAGGGTGAGAATGATAAGCTTAGGGAACAGGACAAGGAGAATCATAAGTCTCGGACTGGGAACTATGACTATTCTCAAAAGAAATCGGTTGGTGGAAATCGCTCACAGAGTAAACAAAAGTTCTCAGCCACAACCCCTTCGTCAGCTACTGTTCCATCCTCCAAGAACAGGTTTGACCAAAAGATTAGAGGACCAGGCTCTATGTCTCAAGGAAGTGCTTCAGGCACCAAGATGTACCCCACTTGTCCTATGTATAGTAAGAACCTTCCAGGCAAGTGCCTTGCTGGATAGAAAGGGTGTTTTGGGTGCGGTAAGTCTTGTCACAGTTGATGGGTTGTCCTTCTAGACAGGGTCAAGGAGGTGGTAATGGTAGAGCTCAATCTACAACTTCAGCAGCATCAGCAAGTTGCCCAGCTCAGCAGGGTAACTCATCTGGTACAGGTGGCGGCCAGCGCCAGAACAGGTTGTATGCTCTTCAGGGTCGCTAGGATCAGGAAGGTTCTCCTGATGTAGTTACTGGTACATCACGAGTCCTTGACCTTGATGTTTATTCATTGTTAGATCCAGTGGCTACTCTTTACTTTATAACTCCTGACATAGCAGTCCAATTCAATGTTAGTCCAGGAACTCTCTCAAAACCTTTCTTAGTTTGTACTCCAGTCGGTGACCCACTTATAGCTAAACGGGTATATCGAAATTTCCCTGTCATATTATCTCAGAAAGTGACCTCAACAGATCTTATAGAATTATAAATTGTAGATTTCGACGTCATTCTAGGCATCGATTGGTTA
The DNA here is from genome assembly GCA_027704805.1 of Solanum corneliomulleri. NCBI lineage: Eukaryota > Viridiplantae > Streptophyta > Magnoliopsida > Solanales > Solanaceae > Solanum > Solanum corneliomulleri. The sequence continues at coordinate 5,587 of JAKWIY010001963.1, read as the reverse complement.
CAATCCTGTTATGCCTTAGTCGGTTGTAGAACTAGGATTTTTCATTTTCAGTTTCCAGACGAACCAATCTTAGAATGGAAGGGTAGTATCTTAGCACCTATGCGTCAATTTATTTCTTACCTTAAGGCCAGAAAGATGATCTCTAAGGATTTTCTCAATCATCTAGTTCGGGTTTAGGGATTCTAGCTCTAAAACCAAAACTCTTGAGTTTGTTCTAGTAGTCTATGACTTTCCAGAAGTATTTCCAGAAGATCTTCCTAGAGTCCCTCATGAAGTGGAAATCGACTTTGAAATTGATCTCCTTCCAGATACCTAGCCTATTTCTATTCCTCTTTACAGAATGGATCCAGCAGAGCTTAAGGAATCGAAAGAGCAGTTTAAAAACATTATAGATAAGGGCTTCCTCATACCTAGTATGTCTCCAAGGGGTGCACCAGTGTTGTTCGTAAATAAGAAAGATGGTTCTCTCAGAATGTGCATTGACTGTAGACAATTGAACAAGGTCACAATCAAGAATAAGTATCCCATCCCATAATTGAATACTTGTTTGACCAACTTCATGGTGCTAGCCATTTTTGAAAGATAGACTTCATATTGGGCTATCATCAGCTTAAAGTCAGAGATAGTAACATTCCAAAAATAGCCTGCAGAAGTCGGTATGGTAATGAATTTGTAGTTAGGTCGTTTGGACTAACTAATGCTCCTAAAGATTTCATGATTTTTTGATGAACAGAGTGTTCAAGTAATACTTGGACTTGTTCATTATCATCTTTATTGATGATATCCTCATTTACTCTAGGAATGAGGAAACACATGCGAGTCATTTGAGAATTGTTTTACTGACTCTCAAGGATCGCCAGTTATTCGCTATGTTTAGCAAATGTGAGTTCTAGTTGCAACCTGTTTCTTTCCTTTGTCACATTGTATCTAGCGAAGGGATCTAAGTGGATTCACAGAGCATAGTTTCAGTGAAACAGTGGGCTAGATCTACTCTACTATAGATATGAAAAGTTTCTTAGGTCTACCGAGTTATTATAAAAGGCTAGCGAAAGGATTTTCGTCCATAGCCTCACCATTGACTAGGTTAACTAAGAAGAATATCAAGTTCCAATGGTCAGATGATTGTGAGAAAAGCTTTGCAGAATTCAAAACTAGATTGAGTACAACTCCTATCTTGACTATACCAGAGGGTTCAGATGGTTATGAGATCTATTGTGATGTATCCAAAGTTGGCCTAGGTTTTGTGTTGATGTAGTGGGATAAGGTTATAACTTATCCTTCTAGACAACTTAAGGTTCATGAGAATAACTATCCAACCCATGACCTCGAGCTTGCAGCAGTGGTATTTGCACTTAATATATGGAGACACTACTTATATGGTGTTTATGTATATGTGTTCACTGATCATAAGAGCCTTCAGTATGGGTTCACCAAGAAAGAGTTGAATCTTCTCTAGAGGGAATGGCTTGAGTTCCTTAAGGATTATGATATGAGAAAACATTATCATCCTAGTAAGGCAAACAATAGAAAATGCCTTTAGCAGATTATCTAAGGGTTGTGTAGCCCATGTTGAGGAAGAAAGGAAGGAGCTACTCAAGGATGTTCACAGGCTTGCTCGCTTGGGACTTCGCCTTATGAGCAAAGAAGATAGTGGTGTAACAGTTCAGAATGGGACAGAATCTTCTTTATTAGTGGAGGTTAAGGAAAAGAAAGACAGAGATCAAATCTTGCTTGAACTTAAGGGTTTAGTCCACAATCAGAGAGTGGAGGTTTTCTCCCTAGGGAGAGATGGTGTACTTCGCTACCAGGGTAGATTTCGTTATGAGGTCGAGTTGAGACAGCATATTCTTGCAGAAGTCCCTAACTCCAGATATTCTATTCATCTAGGTTCCTCTAAGATGTATGAACTGCGGGAAGTCTATTGGTGGAATGGCATGAAGAGATATAGCAGATTTTGTAATTAAGTGGACCAATTGCCAGCAAGTCATGCTAGAACATTAGAAACCAGGAGGTATGACTCAAGAGATCGATATTTCATCACAGGGTTACCTCGTACTCGCAGACAGCATGACTATATTTAGGTTATAGTTTATAGAATGACTAAGTCTTCTCACTTTTTAGCGGTCAAGACAATAGATTTGGCAGAGGAATATGCCAAACTTTACATAAATGAAATTTTCAGGTCACATGGGCTCCTTTTTCTATCATCCCATATAGAGGCCCTCAACTTACCTCTCATTTCTGGAAGTTATTTCAGAAGGGTCTTGGTACTCAAGTTAACCTTAGCACAACATTTCATCCACAAACGGATGGACAGTCACAACGTACCATTCAGAACCTAGAGTATATGTTAATATATGTGCGATCTATTTCAAAGGTAGTTGGGATGATCACTTTCCTCTTATTAAGTTTGTTATAACAATAGCAGTATTCAGATGGCCCCTTATGAGGCACTGTATGGGTTTAGACGTAGATCTCATGTTGGTTGGTTTGGAGTAGGTGAAGTAGCTTTAATAGGTCCAAATTCAATCCTTTATGCTATGGAGAAAGTGTAACTAATTAGAGAGACACTTAAGGAAGCCCAGAGTCGTCAAAAATCTTACGTAGATGTAAGGAGAACAGAACTAGAGTTCCAAGTTGATCATGGGGTTATCCTGAAAGTGTCACCTATGAAAGGAATGATGATATTTGGAGAGAAAGAGAAACTCAGTCCTAGATATGTAGGACCTTACAAGATCTTGAAAAGGGTTTGTAAGGTGACATATGAGTTAGAGTTTCCAACGGACTTAGTAATAGTGCGTCCGGTCTTCCATATCTCACTCTTGAAGAAGTGTGTGGGTGATCCACCCTCTGTAGTGCAATTAAAGAGACTGGTGGTGAAAGATAGTCTTTCTTATGAGGATTTACCAGTTGAGATTCTTGACCATCTGGTTGGAAGGTTGAGAAATAAAAAAAGTTGCATCAGTCAAGGTTTTGTGGAGGAGTCAGTCCGTAGAGGGAGCTACTTGGGAAGCAAAAGAATCCATGAGATAGAAGTATCATCACCTCTTTCCTCCCGATTCAACTCTAGCTTGAGGTAATAATTCCTCTTCATTCTCTCAGTCATTCATGCGTGAATTCAGTCTTAGAATCATGTTCCCTCAGTTTATACTTGAAGTTTCAGCATAATTGCATGTTCTCAGAACTCAATGAAGTGAGAAACTCAGTTCTCAGTGTTTATTAGTAGGAATTGCATCTCTCTCCCTCTATTTTATCTAGTTTAGTATTCATTCGAGGGAGAATGTTCCCAAGGGGGAGATAACATAACACCCCATATCTAGAGCATACAAGAAATTAGATTTTCAGAAATCTGCATGTGCAATTGATGGTTACCATCGACGGACGTAGCCTGACCCACGACCCATACTGCACATATGTCATTTGTGACTGAATCTCTCCCAAAACATAGCCTAGAAAATTTGATCAAGTATCGAACGGCGGACGAACCTACGGTTCGTAGTCTATGTATGTTAATCAAGAACCCATTAATTACTCTCTCAAAAAAATCACGAGTGACCAGTACGGTTCGTAGATGGACCAACGAACCGTAGGTGAAAATTAGTAGACAATTGGAGGGATATTGTTGGGTTAACTTCAATTGATCATAAATCTTAGAAAAAATGAATTAGGTGTTCCATTATCTATCAAAAGATAGAGAATTGAATTAGCTTTTATATCCACCGACCTTGCTAAAAACAGACCTCCGAGTAAAAAGTTATGTCTGTTTGTGTAAAGGCCTGTCGAACAGACCCAACATACGGACCCAAACGACGGACCGTCGATTGAACGATGGCACGTCAGTCCAGGTCGCCATTTGGTCCGACAACAATTAACTCAGGGGTCTTTTGGTCTTTTGTCACTTCGTTTAAACCCTAATATATGTCGTTTTGATCCTAAATCATTATATTTTTGTCAATTTTAAGCCTAGAAACATAATTAAAACTTACCTAAGTCAAAATCATAAACCAAAACTTAGAAAATTAAAAGCAAGAAAGGATAAAAGGGTCAAGAACCCTAGTTCAGGAATGCAACAAGATTCCATCAGTTCCAGCCCCGAAATCTAAATAATTCCCTGTGGATTTCATCACAAGATATGTGGGATTTCACTAGTGGATTCCTTTTACCAATTAGATCCTTGTTCTTGATTCTTTTGTCATTATTAAAGATAGGATTTCTAAAAATACAATTGATCATCATAAATTAGTTAAATATATGTTCGAAATCATATTGTAAAGTAATTATTTAGTTTACGCAAGAAATTCAGAACCCTAGCTATGTATTTATTTAGTTCTTGAATTACACAGGCTAGGTAAGATATTTCAGTTACTTTAGATAAATATGCCTCAGTTATAAATGCATAATTACCAGATTAATTGTTGCATTCTCAGTTTGCAAGTTCAGTTTTGAGCTATCCAATAGTTACGAAAAGTCAGTCAAAATCAGTTAATTACATAATTCATTAGGAGTAGCATAATACCGAGTTAGACTAGGGTTCAGCGTACCCAATTAGTCTCAGAACTACTATCCAAGTAGGTTGTAAGTCCCTCGGTGGGCAATCACTTTAGTGATCACGCCAGCATGGTTTATACCTCTGGAAGGGTATATTTCTTCCTCTCGATGGGGCGTATACATCGGACTCCATGTTAAGATCATGTGGTTTAGTTGTCGATTATTAGTAAATCCCACAGATCATTCACACTCTAATGCATTGACCGTGTTTACAAATCAATTATCATTTAGTCTCAGAATGTTATAAATTTGGTCATTGCATTTAGTTCGCCCATAATTCAGTATATTATGTTCAGATTATTGTACTTGCTTTGTGTTGTTTAATTATGTTTTATTTCAGATTCACTCTATCCCACATTCTCAGTACCTTCAAGTACTAATGCATACGTGCGCTACATCTTCTCGTTATATTGGTTTAGGTTCGCAGCATCAAGATCACGCTTAGAGCAATTTTTGATCTTTCGTTCAGCAAATTCAGTGGTGAGTCCTCATTCTCCAAGGACAATAGTCATGAGTTCATTTCAGTCTTTTAGTCATTTAGTTTCAGTTCTTTCTATAATTTGTTGGGACTCTTCCCAGCATTTCTAGTCAATTAGAGGCTTATTTCAGATATAGTTAGTTTCATCTTAGTAGTGAGTTAATATTTCGTTGTATTAAACTCGTCAATATTTCAAATATTTCATCAATAGTTTATGGATATTCGCAATCTTTTCAGTTTAAATTATTATTTAGCTTCTGTATTCACTTTATTATCTTTCGTATGCTCATGATCATGCCAGCAGGGTTAGCTTGGGATCATTTGTGGTTCTAGGTTCCGTGTCTCAGTCTCGGGGATAGATCGGGGCGTGACACTTAGCAAGGGTTTAAAAATCAACTTGCCTCATTTAGTAAAACAATCATTTTCGTACTTGAGTCTTCCCTCTTTCAATGGACTCCAAATCAGAACAATCTATCCAAACAAAATGGTACAATATTGAAAATTAATAACACCGATGTTACAATGTGTTTAGACTTGACCCAAAAATTCACCCAAATTTAT
>JAKWIY010001962.1:0-13021 GCA_027704805.1 Solanum corneliomulleri | reverse complement strand
AAATTCAAGAACCAGAATCTTTGTGTTCATCCATTTTGTATGGACTGTATGGCTAAATACATCGCCATCAAGCTTGAGGACAACGGCGGCAACATTCCGTGTCCGTCTCTGAGTTGTAAGAATTTTTTGGACCCAATTTCTTGCCGGAATCTTGTTGGCCCTCAGCTGTTTGTGAGATGGTCCGACGTGTTGTGTCAATTTTCTGTTTTAGGTTTAGTGCATTGTTACTGCCAGATCAGAGATGTTCGGCTTTGATTTTGGATGAGTTTGGTGGGAAAGAGAAGCGATCAAAGTGCCCCAATTGTAAGAATCATTTTTGCGTTCAGTGTAAGCTTCCATGGCATTCTGGATTTCAGTATGAAGAGAGTCGAGAATTGATGGATAGAAATGATGTCGTTTTTGACGTGATTGCCGAGGCTAATAAGTGGAAAAGGTGTCCACAGTGTCGTCACTTTGTTGAACTTATAGAAGGTTGCAAAATTGTGAAATGCAGGTGTGGTGTCAGTTTCTGCTTTTACTGCGGAAAAAGAGTATATCGACACTGGCGTAGTTGTGATTCTGCTTCCGTGCGCTGCATAAGGATCATCCATGGGATTACCATTATTTTTATTCTCCTGTCTATCTTTTTCATCTTCAAGAATTTAAATAGTATAACGCCAAAAAAGTAGAGCCGTGTATAGAAATTTACTCCTATAAGGTTCAGTAACATATATTAGAAATCTTTTTTGCTTCAGTGTGTGCACTTGAGGCAGAAAAGATAGCATAGACAAGAAAACAGAAACCTTAACAAAGTTTGTACAGATGGAATCTAAAATATCAAGTTCTCTTAGATTTTTGACTTGCTGAAAAAAAAAATTGTCATATAATTAAGTATAAAAGATGGTAAAAATAACCCACTTTTTATTTCAAGGTTATCTCCTTTAACCCCAAGTAATTGAATTATTAACATTAATCCACTAACTTTATAATTATAAGCATGAATAGTCCAAAACGCCCCTTAAAAACTTTTAATAGAACTCCGACCCAGTCAGGGTTACGTAGCCTGTGATGGTCCGTCATGACTGTGACGGTCCGTCCTGCAGGTCCGTCGCAAAGTTCAGAGAGTTAATTATGTGGAAAGATTTGTGACGGTCTGTCATGGCTGCGACGGTCCGTCCTGCCATTCCGTCACAAAGTTCAGAGAGTCGATCTCAGTACCCAAATTTCAGAATTCTAAGTGTTTTTGAACGAGACACCCTCGACGGTCCGTCGTGCCTATGACGGTCCGTCGTGGGATCCGTCGACCAACAAAGTTTTTACCAGAATAAACTCTACTGCTCAAAACGAATAAACAGGTCGTTACAATAGATACCAATTTACCCATTGTTCGTCCTCGAACGATCACAAGAAGAAAAACAGGGTGAAAAGGAGTACCTGAATCTGTGAACAGGTGTGGGTATCTTTCTTGCATATCAGCCTCCTTCTCCCAAGTGGACTCTTCAACTGATCGATTCTTCCATTGAACTTTGATGGATGCAATCTCCCTTGATGTCAACTTGCGAATTTCTCTATCTAGAATGGCAACAGGCTCCTCCTCATACGACAAATTCTTATCAAGAAGAACTGAATCCCAACGAATAATGTAGTTTCCATCCCCATGGTATCTTTTCAGCGTAGACACATGAAATACCGGGTGCACTCCTGAGAGTCCTGGAGGCAAGGCTAATTCATAAGCCACCTCCCCTACTCGCTTAAGTACTTCAAATGGTCCAATATACCTTGGGCTTAGCTTACCTCTTTTACCAAACCACATCACCCCTTTCATGGGTGAAACCTTCAGCAAGACTTGCTCACCCTCCATAAACTCCAAGTCTCTAACCTTTCGATCTGCATATTCCTTTTGCCTACTATGCGCCGCTAAAAGATTTTCTTGAATAGATTTCACTTTCTCTAATGAATCCATCAAAAGATCACTACCCCAAGGTCTAACCTCAAATGCATCAAACAAACGAATGGGAGACCTACATCTCTTCCCATACAATGCTTCGAACGGGGCCATGTAAATACAGGAGTGATAGCTATTATTGTATGAGAACTCTGCTAAGGGTATGAAGTTATCCCAATGGCCACCAAATTCTATCACACATGCACGAAGCATATCCTCTAATACCTTAATCGTTTGCTTAGACTGACCATCGGTCTGAGGGTGAAATGCAGTACTAAGATCCAACTTAGTACCTAATTCAACATGCAATGTTCTCCAAAACGTAGAAGTAAACTGCGTACCTCTATCTGATATGATTGAAAGTTGAACTCCATGCAATCGAACAATTTCTGAGATATAGAGTTTGGCTAACTTCTCTGCATTGTAGGTCACCTTGACCGGAATGAAATGAGCAGACTTAGTTAATATTTCCACAATTAACCAAATAGAATCAAACTTTCCCAATGTCTTTGGAAGACCAACCACGAAGTCCATTGCAATTGTCTCCCACTTCCATTCAGGAATGGGCATTCTCTGAAGTGTTCCTCCGGGCCTCTGATGTTCATACTTTACTTGCTGACAATTTGGACATTTGACAACAAAATCCACAATGTCATGCTTCAATCTACTCCACCAAAAGTGTTGCTTTAAGTAACGGTACATCTTGGTTGCACCAGGATGTATAGAATATCCGGAACTATGAGCCTCTATAAGAATAGTGTGGATCAAGTCATCAACACGGGGCAAACATACCCTTCCCTTAATCCTCAAAACACCTTCCTCATCAATTATTGCTTCTTTAGCCTCTCCTCGCAACACCATATCCCGAATTCAGCTTAAATTGTCATCATCAAACTGTTTTTCCTTGATCTTGTCAAGAAAAGAAGATATTGCCTCCACACAGGCCAAAAATCCTCCTTCCTCTATTATTTCCAGTCACATAAAGTCGTTAGCCAAGTTTTGGACTTCCCTAGCCAATGGGTGTCTAGAAACTTGTAAGTGGGCTAAACTACCCATGCTCCCTGCTTTTCTACATAAGGCATCAGCCACCACATTTGCTTTTCCTGGGTGATACAGAATAGTAATATCATAGTCCTTCAATAGTTCCATCTACCTCTTCTGTCTCAAATTCAAGTCTTTCTGGGCAAAGACAAACTGTAGACTACGATGATCTGTGTAGACTTCACACTTGACCCCATATAGATAATGTCTCCATTGCTTAAATGCAAACACAACTGCAGTCAATTCCAAATCATGGGTCGGATAGTTACGTTCGTGCACCTTTATTTGCCTTGAAGCATAAGCGATTACATTCCTCTCTAGCATTAGCACTGCACCCAACCCAGAATAAGATGCATCACAATAAACAATGAAATTCTTACCCTCTACTGGCAAGGTAAGGATAGGTGCCATAGTCAGCAAGGTCTTGAGTTTCTGAAAGCTTTCCTCACATTCATCCAACCATACAAATGGAACATTCTACTTAGTCAAATTTGTCAAATGGGAAGCAATAAAAGAGAATCCCTTGACAAATCGACGGTAGTAGCTGGCTAAACCAACAAAGCTTCTTAATTCTGACACGTAAGTAGGTCTTACCCAATTCCTCACTGTTTCAATCTTAGAAGGATCCACCATCACTCCATCCCTAGAAACCACATGCCCCAAGAAGGACACTGAATCTAGCAAAAACTCACACTTGGAGAATTTGGCATAAAGTCTTTTCTCCCTTAATACTTCCAACACAATTCATAAATGCTCCTCATTTTCCTTCTTACTCTTGGAGTATATCAGTATATCATCAATAAATACGATCACAAAGAGATCCAGATATGGCTTAAAAATCCCGTTCATCAAGCTCATGAAAGCAGCAGGGGCATTCGTAAGACCAAAAGACATTACTACGAATTCGTAATGCTCATACCTGGTTCGAAAAGCAGTCTTTGGCACATCTGTTGCCCGTATTTTCAATTGATGATAACCGGATCTCAAGTCAATCTTAGAGAAGACACAAGCGCCTTGTAACTGATCGAACAAGTCATCAATTCGAGGAATGGGGTACTTGTTCTTAATAGTTACCTTGTTCAACTGCCGGTAGTCTATGCACATCCGGAAACTCCCATCCTTCTTCTTCAAAAATAACATCGGAGCACCCCAAGGGGATGCAATTGGTCTAATGAAGCCTTTACTTAACAACTCTTGAAGTTGGGCCTTTAACTCCCTTAACTCTGCTGGAGCCATTCTATAAGGGGGTATGGAAATGGGGCGAGTACCCGGCTCCAGATCAATGCAAAAGTCAATATCCCTATCAGGTAGCATACCAGGAAGGTCAGCAGGGAACACATCCAGAAACTCACGGACTATCGAAACCGACTCAATTGAAGGTACTTGGGTAGTATCATCCCTGAGGTGTGCCAAGAACGCTAAACACCCTTTACTAACAATTCTCTTAGCACAAAGAAAGGAGATGATAGGAACTGGAGTGGAAGTGTAGTCACCCTCCCACACTAACGCATCTGTCCCAGGCTTGGCCAACGTTACAGTTTTAGCATTGCAATCTAAGATTGCAAAATTCGGAGAAAGCCAAGTCATACCCAGAATTACATCGAAATCAACCATTTCTAAGATAACCAAGTCTACATAAGTATTGATCCCCACAAAAGTCACCAGACAAGACCTATATACCTTTTCAACTATCACAGACTCATCCACCGGAGTAGAAACACGAATAGGCATGTCAAGCAATTCACAATGTAAATTAAGACAAGTAGCAAATGACGAAGATACATATGAAAATGTGGAGCCAGTATAAAATAATACAGAATTCATGCAATCACAAACCAAAAGATTACCTGTGATAACAACATCAGATGTCTCCGCTTCAGACCGCCCGGGGAAAGCGTAACAATGGGCCCTATCACCTGTCTTCCCGTTGCTCCTACCATGTTGTGCTGTAGTAGCTCCAGTTTGCCCGTCACCCCGGCCGTTTTGATGACCACCATTATCTCGGCCACCACGTCCTCCAGAATGACGGCCTCTTCTATGACCACCTCTACCTCTGACTATTTGGGGTCTGTAACTCTGTTTTGGACAATACCTCTTAATGTGTCCAGTCTCCCCACATCCATAACACTCTCTGTATTCAAGCATAGGTCTCTGTGAGAATGACGAAGTGTGGGGATAACCTCCAAACTCAGAGAAATGTTGACCAGTCTACGGTGGACCCCCAACTACAGCCTGCAGTGCAGACTGAATAGGTCGGGCTGGATAACCTCCTGAACCCTGCGCTCTGGAGTAAGAACCATTAAACTCACCTCCCTTACGAAACCTTTTAGATGTCGATGCCATGGTGAGGTCATCTGGCTTCACTCCCTCCACCTCTATCACGAAGTCTACCACTTCCTGAAAGGATTTTGCTATAGACGCTACCTGTGAGGCTGAAATCCGCAAATCTGACCTCAACCCCTTCACAAAATGGCTAATCTGTTCTTGTGGACTGAAACAAAGCTGGGTGGCATACCTGGATAATGCACGAAACTTATCCTCATACGCGGTAACCGACATCCTACTTTTCTCTAGGGTCAAGAACTCATCTCTCCTCTTATCCCTCAAGGTTAGAGGGATATACTTCTCCATAAATAAGCTATAGAATGACGCCCAAGTCATAGGTGGTGCCTGTGCGGTTTGACACTCAACATATGACTGCCACCACATTTTGGCATTTCCCTCAAACTGATAGGTTACAAACTCAACGCCAAATCGTTCCACTATGCCCATTTTATGTAGTAACTCTTGAAAATCAACCAAAAAATCGTAGGCATTCTCAGATTCAGCACCCTTGAAAACTGGAGGTTTCAATTTCAAGAACTTACTGAAAAGTTCATGCTAATCACTTGTCATTATAGGTCCTGTAGTCAAATAAGGAAATGTGCCTATTTCCAATGAGACATCCATGCGGGGATCCACAGCAGCTGCCTGTTGTACTTCCGGAACCTGAGGTGCTGGTGCAGAAAACACTGGAGGTGTCTGTCCTTGATCAGATAACCCGCTAAGATAAGCAAGAACCTAGTTAATCATCTCTGGAGTAGGTTGGGGTGGTAATTCCTCATTCTGCACTTGCTCATTTTCCCCTTCCTCACCCTCTCTTACTACTTCCTCAGTCGGTGGAGGAGTCACCGCCCTAGTACTAGATGGGCCCGGTGCTGGTCCTCTTCCTCTAGAGGACATCCTCTTGCGACCTCTACCACGGCCTCTTGACACTACTCCTCTTTGAGCTACCGCCCCAGTGGCTGGCTGAGACGCATCTTGTCTTGCTCTAGTTCAAACCATCTGCGAAATAGAGTGAAGATGGTCAGATACCAATTTGTATCACATAGATACCAATTGGATCCAAGTAATAGCACGAAAGAAAGAAAGAAAGAATGGAATTTTCCTAAAGTCTTATAGCCTCTCAAAGAAAAGTAAAGGCATCCCCCTACCGTTCCTTAAGACTCTACTAGACTCGTTCTTGAGTAATAAGACCAACGAACCTAATGCTCTGATACCAAGTTTGTCACGACCAAAAACGAGCCGCGAGTGGCACCCACATTTTTCCTCCTATGTGAGCGAACCATCCAATGTAAACCCAAACATTTCAACATAATAAACAAAATATAATGCGGAATACTTAAAACTCATTAATGAAAATCGATTAAATAAGTTCTAAAAACTCAATTCTTATTATTCCCAAAATCTGGAAGTCATCACCACAAGAACATCTACCCTCAAATTACTAAATCTAAGAGTATCTGAGAAGCTAAAATAAGTAAAAAGCTAGTCCATGCCAGAACTTTAAGACATGAAGAAGAAGATCTAGTCCAAGCTAGAAGCAATAGCTCACCCTGAAATCTGGTGAGATGAAGACTGGCTAGAGTTGTGGACGAGTTGAAGACGATGGTAAGTTTGCTGCACTCCACAATTAACAAAGAAAAACAAATACAAGTAGAGGTCAGTACAAGGCATAAGTACTGAGTAGGTATCATCGGCCAACTCAAAATAGAAAGCAATATATGTCAGATAATAACATCAAATCAACTAATATTCTCAACAGGTGATAACAACAAATACCATAACCATTAGCCACAACACCAAGCACATCTATAAAGACTCAAGCCTCCACACCATAATCATTTGGGAAACAAGTTCTTTAGATTGAGTATATAAACATATTTCAAGATTCATTCTCTTTACTATCCTGGTGTCAGAACGTGACATTCCGATCCATCTACTATCCTGGTGTCGGAACGTGACACTCCGATCCATCTACTATCCTGGTGTCAGAACATGACACTCTGATCCATCTACTATCCTGTTGTCGGAACGTGACACTCCGATCCATTTACTATCCTGGTGTCGGAACGTGACACCCGATCCTCTAATACTATCCTGGTGTCGGAACGTGACACCCGATCCTCTAATACTATTCTGGTGTCGGAACGTGACACCCGATCCTCTAATCTCATTACTTTAGTTCATCAAGCCTTCTTTTATACCAAGGCATCATGATTAACAAAGTAAATTTAAGATTTTAAGATTCACAGCCTCATCTTCCCAATCCATTACAATTACATAATCACATCATGCAAGCACACAATTAAGCATATAGAAGACATTATAATACTACCAAACACATATCATTCGCTATTAAGAGTTTACTATGAGATAGTATAAACCATAACCTACCTCCACCGAAGAATCGCGATCAAACAAGCTATCTTCCCAAAACCTTTGCTTTCCTTGTTTATCTCTTTTCTCTCTGTTCTTTCTATTTTTCCTTATTCAAACCCTTTTTCTTTACCCTAATTGTCATATATTTAAGTATAAAAGATGGTAAAAAATACCCACTTTTTATTTCAAGTTATCTACTTTAAACCCCCAAGTAATTGAATTATTAACATTAATCCACTAACTTTATAATTATAAGCATGAATAGTCCAAAACGCCCTTAAAAACTTTAATAGAACTCCGACCCAGTCAGGGTTATGCAGCCTGTGACGGTCCATCATGACTGTGACGGTCCACCCTGCAGGTCCGTCGCAAAGTTCAGAGAGTTAATTATGTGGAAAGATTTGTGACGGTCCATCATGCCTGCGACTGTCCGTCCTGCCATTCCGCCGAGAAGTTCAGAGAGTCGATCTCAGTACCCAAATTTCAGAATTCTAAGTGTTTTGGAACGAGACACCCTCGACGGTCCGTCGTGCCCATGACGGTCCGTCGTGGGATCCGTCGACCAAGACAGTTTTTACCAGAATAAACTCTACTGCTCAAAACGACTTGTTTAGTCGTTTTGAGTAGCAGATTTTATTTCTAGAAAAACTGTCTTGGTTGACGGATCCCACGATGGACCGTCATGGGCACGACGGACCGTCGAGGGGGTCTCGTTCCAAAACACTTAGAATTCTGAAATTTTGGTACTGAGATCGACTCTCTGAACTTCATGACGGAATGGCAGGACGGACCGTCGCTGGCAGGACAGACCATCGCAGGCACGACGGACCGTCACAAATGTTTCCACAAAATTAACTCTCTGAAGTTTGTGACAGACCTGCAGGACAGACCGTCACAGCCATGACGGACCGTCACAGGTTGCGTTACTCTGACTGAGTCGGATTTCTGTTAACAGTTTTTAAGGGGCGTTTTGGACTTCATGCTTATAATTATAAAGTTAGTGGGTAATGTTAATAATTCAATTACTTGGGGATTAAAGGAGATAACCTTGAAATAAATAGTGGGTTATTTTGTTCATCTTTATACTTAATTATATGACAATTAGGGTAAAAGAAAAAGGCTCTGAATAAGAAAAATAGAAAGATAAGGAGAGGGAGGGAAAGAAAAGAACGATCAAGAGAGAGAACGCAAGGAAAACAAAGGTTTTGGGAAGATAGCTTGTTTGATCCCGATTTTTCGGTGGAGGTAGGTTATGGTTTATACTATCTTATAGTAAACTCTAAATAGTGAATGATATGTATTGGGTAGTATTATAAAGTCTTCTATATGCTTAATTGTGTGATTGCATGATGTGATTATATAATTGTGATTAATTAGCATGATGAGGCTGTGTATCTTAATTCTTAAATTTACTTTGTTAATGATGATGCCTTGGTATAAAAGAAGGCTTGATGAACTAAAGTAATGATATTAGAGGATCGGGTGTCACGTTCCGACACCAGGATAGTATGTGGATCAGAGTGTCACGTTCCGACACCAAGATAGTATATGGATCGGAGTGTCACGTTCTGACACCAGGATAGTATATGGATCGGAAAGTGTCACGTTTCGATAACAGGATGATATGGATCGGGTGCACGTCCGACACCAGGATAGCATATGGATCGGAGTGTCACGTTCCGACACCAGGATAGTAATATGGATCGGGTGTCACGTTCCGACACCAGGATAGTAAAAGAATGAATCTTGAAAATAGTTAATATACTCAACCTAAGAACCTGTTCCCAATGAGTATGGTGTGGAGGCTTGAGTCCTCATAAATTGTGCTTGGTGTTGTGACTAAGGGTTTATGGCAATTGTTGTTGTCACCTGTTAAGAATATTATTGATTTTATGTAATTATCTGAATATATTTGCTTATTTTTTGAGTTGGCCGATGATACTACCAGTACTTGTGCCTTGTACTGACCCCTACTTGTATTTGTTATTCTTTGTTAATGGGGAGTGTAGCAAACGTGCCATCGTCTTAAACTCAACCGCAACTCTATCCAGTCTTCATCACGCCAGATTTCAGGGTGAGCTATTACTTCTAGCTTGGACTGGATCTTCCTCTTCATGTCTTGATGCCTCGAAATTCCGGCATGGACTAGCTTTTTATTTATTATAGCTTCTTAGACATTCTTAGATTTAGTAGTATGAGGATAGATGTTCTTGTGGTGATGACTTCCAGATTTTGGGGATAATGATTGATAAATTTTAGAAGTTATTTAATTGATTTCGTTAAAGAGTTTTAAGTCTTCTGCATTGTATTTTGTTCATTATATTTGAAATGTTGGGGTTTAGATTGGTTGGTTTGCTCACATAGTAGGATAAATATGGGTGCCACTAGCGGCTCGTTTTAGGTCGTGACAAACATTGTATCAGAGCATAAGGTTCGTTGGTCTCATCACACAAGAACGAGTCTAGTAGAGTCTTAAGGAACGGTAGGGGGACGCCATTACTTTTCTTTGAGAGGCTATAAGACTTAAGGAAAATTCCATTCTTTCTTTCTTTCTTTCGTGCTATTACTTGGATCCAATTGATATCTAGGCAATACAGATTGGTATCTGACCATCTTCACTCTATTTCGCAGATGGTTAGAACTAGAGCAACAACTGCACCAACACCAACACCAACATGAAAACATGCGTCTGAGCCAGCCACAGGGGCTGTATCTCGAAGAGGAGTAGTGGCGAGAGGCCGTGGTAGAGGTCGCGAGAGAACGTCCTCTAGAGGAAGAGGACAAGCACCTGGCCCATCTAGTACTAGGGCGGTGACTCCTCCACCTACTGATGAGGTAGAAAGAGAGGGTGAGGAAGGGGAAAATGAGCAAGTGCAGAATGAGGAATTACCACCCCAACCTACCCCAGAGATGATTAATCAGGTTCTTCCTTATCTTAGCGGGTTATCTGATCAAGGCCAGACACCTCCACTGTTTTCTGCACCAGCACCTCAGGTTCCTGAAGTATGACAGGCCGCTGCTGAGGCTCCCCGCATGGATGCCTCATTGGAAATAGGCATGTTTCCTCGTTTAACTACAGGACCTGTAATGACAAGTGACTAGCATGAACATTTTAGTAAGTTTTTGAAATTGAAACCTCCAGTCTTCAATGGTGCTGAATCTGAGGATGCCTACGATTTTCTGGTTGATTGTCATGAGTTACTACATAAAATGGACATAGTGTAACGATTTGGCGTTGAGTTTGTAACCTATCAGTTTCAGGGAAATGCCAAAATGTGGTGGCGGTCATATGTTGAGTGCCAACCCGCACAGGCACCACCTATTACTTGGGCGTCATTCTCTAGCTTATTTATGGAGAAGTATATCCCCCGGACCTTGAGGTGTAGGAGGAGGGATGAATTCTTGATCCTAGAGCAAGGTAGGATGTTGGTTACTGCGTATGAGGCTAAGTTTCGTGCATTATCTAGGTATGCCACCCAGCTTTGTTTCAGTCCCCAAGAGCGGATTTGCCGTTTTGTGAAGCGGTTGAGGTCAGATTTGCGGATTTCATCCTTACAGGTGGCGGCTACAGCAAAATCCTTTCAGGAAGTGGTAGACTTCGTGATAGAAGTGGAGGGAGTGAAGCCAGATGACTTCACCATGGCATAGACATCTAAAAGGTTTCGTAAGGGAGGTGAGTTTAATGGTTCTTACTCCAGAGGGCAGGGTGCAGGAGGTTATCCAGCTCGACCTATTCAATCTTCACTGCAGGCTGTAATTGGGGGTCCACCGCAGACCAGTCAACATTTCTCTGAGTTTGGAGGTTATCCCCAGACTTTGTCATTCTCACAAATACCAACGCTTGAATCCATAGAGGGCTATGGATGTGGGGATACTGGACACATTAAGCGGTATTGTCAAAAACAGAGTTACAGACCTCTAATAGTCAGAGGTAGAGGTGGTCATGGAAGAGGCCGCCATTCTGGAGGACGTGGTGGCCGAGATAATGGTGTCCACTAAAAGAGCCGGGGTGTGATGGCAAACTGGAGCTACTACAGCACACATGGTAGGGGAAACGGGCAGAAGGTGATAGGGCCCATTGTTACGTTTCCCCGGGCGGTCTGAAGCGAGAACATCTGATGCTATTATCACAGGTAATCTTTTGGTTTGTGATTGCATGGCTTCTGTATTATTTGATCTTGGCTTCCATATTTTCATATGTATCTTCCTCATTTGCTACTGGTCTTAATTTACATTGTGAATTGATTGACATGCCTATTCATGTTTACTCCGGTGGGTGAGTCTGTGATAGTTGAAAAGGTATATAGGTCTTGTCTGGTGACTTTGTGGGAGCCATACTCATGTAGACTTGGTATTTAGAAATGGTTATTTCGATGTAATTCGGGTATGACTTGGCTCTCTTCGAATTTTGCAATCTTAGTTTGTAATGCTAAAACGGTAACGTTGGCCAAGCCTGGGACAGATCCATTAGTGTGGGAGGGTGACTACACTTCCACTCCAGTTCGTATCATCTCCTTTCTTCGTGCTAAGAGAATGGTTAGTAAAGGCTGTTTAGCGTTCTTGGCACACCTCAAAGATGATACTACCCAAGTACCTTCAATTGAGTCGGTTTCGATAGTCTGTGAGTCTCTGGATGTGTTCCCTGCAGACCTTCCTGGTATGCCACCGGATAGGGATATTGACTTTTGCATTGATCTGGAGCCGGGTACTCGCCCCATTTCTATACCCCCTTATAGGATGGCCCCAGCAGAATTAAGGGAGTTAAAAGCCCAACTTCAAGAGTTGTTAAGTAAAGGCTTCATTAGACCAAGTTCATCCCCTTGGGGTGCTCCGGTGTTATTTGTGAAGAAGAAGGATGGGAGTTTTCGGATGTGCATAGACTACCAGCAGTTGAACAAGGTAACTATTAAGAACAAGTACCCCATCCTCGCATTGATGACTTGTTCGATCAGTACAAGGTGCTGTTCTTCTCTAAGATGACTTCAGATATCGGTTATGATCAATTGAAAAATAGGGGCAATGGATGTGTCAAAGATTGCTTTTCGAACCATGTATGGGCAATTACGAATTCGTAGTAATGCTTTTGGTCTTACGAATGCCCCTGCTGCTTTCATGAGCTTGATTAACTGGATTTTTAAGCCATATCTGGATCTCTTTGTCATCGTATTTATTGATGATATACTGATATACTCCAAGAGTAAGAAGGAACATGAGGAGCATTTGAGAATTGTGTTGGAAGTATTAAGGGAGAAAAGGCTTTATGCCAATTCTCCAAGTGTGAGTTTTGGCTAGGATTAAGTGTCCTTCTTGGGGCACGTGGTTTTCTATGGATGGAGTGATGGTGGATCCTTATAA